>JABMDN010001011.1:0-14703 GCA_017165825.1 Hepsetus odoe
ACTCACACCACCACCAACTACTCTCCACCTAAAATACCATCAGAGTCCTTTTTTGTTATTAGTCAAATAGGTTTTTGCTGAAGGATACACTCCTCTCATGGGGCAGCGGTGGCCTAGCGGTTAGGGCGGTAGCCGCATGATCAGAGGATCGGGGGTTCAAACCCCTTCCCAATAGGTTGCCCTGAGGTACCCTTGAGCAAGGTACCGTCCCCATCACTGCTCCCCGGGCGCTTTCAATAGCTGCCCACTGCACGGGTTTGGGTGTGCATGGGTTAAATGCAGAGGTCCAATTTCGTTGTGGTTCATGTGTGCTGTGCCGTGACCTCGCAATGACAAGGGTTGTCACTTCCACTTCCACTCTACTCAGAGCTTGTCCCCTTAACACAGAATTTGTGATTCTGGGCCTCATTTGATGTGCAGTCTATATATGATATTCTCCACTCATACCAGCACCAACTACTCTCCACTCACCACCACCACCAACTACTCTCCACTCACCACCACCACCAACTACTCTCCACTCATACCACCACCACCAACTACTCTCCACTCATACCAGCACCAACTACTCTCCACTCATACCACCACCAACTACTCTACACTCACCACCACCACCACCAACTACTCTCCACTCACCACCACCAACTACTCTACACTCACCACCACCACCACCAACTACTCTCCACTCACCACCACCACCACCAACTACTCTCCACTCACACTGTTGTTTTATGCGGTTGACTTGTAACTTGCAACACAGAAGGTACCAGCAGAGGGCAGTAATACATTTACAAAAACACAATGTAAAATTACTTTTACAACACTCCCACTTAATTTTACTTTGGTATTTACATATTTAGCTGCAACTTCTCAGCCTTTTAAACTGGGTACAGTCCAATCAGCATCTGAGAATCTAACCAAAGTTCCTGTTTCTGTTTTGATGTAACCCTCTGGTTGCTCCATGTAGATTTGTGAGTAACCTTTAGCAACAAGTCTGCACTTGTATCTTTCCACTCGGCTGCATCACATCACTGTGATGCTTGACTTTGAACACCCATTTTGACCCGATTGCTTTGCGATCCTCAGGTAAATCCACTAAGTCCCATGTGTCATTTTCCAGCAGTGACTCATATTCCAAATTTGCTGCTTCTTTCCATTCTTTTGCATTTGGACTCATCATTGCTTCTTTCAGTGTGTTTGGCTCTGTGACACAACAAATGTTGGCATAATGCTCAACTGTTACTACATCAGCAAACTCATCATATCCAAATCTCTTTGGAGGCTTTCTGATCCTGCCACTTTCTTTTGCAGCTCTACTGACTGTAGTGTCCTCAGTATTTGTTTGACTTTCATCTATGTTTAGTGTCACCTCACTTTCTGAAGATGAATCATTCTCACCTTGTTTCCATCCAAAATCTGTTTCATTGAGTACTACATCTCGACGTATGATTATTCTCCTCTTTTCTTCATCCCACAGACGGTAACCTTTGGCGTTAGTTGCATATTCCACTAAGCAAACTTTAACAACCACTTTTTTTGTCCAGCTTCTTCCTCTCCATGTCTGGGATGAGTTCATAAGCAGCACACCCAAATACTCTCATGTAACTAACGTTTGGCCTTTTTCCATACCATCTTTGGAAGGGTGTCTCCTCCTTTAGTGTAGATGTGGGCAGCCTGTTCTGTATGTAAGCTGCAGTTGCAACAGCCTCTACCCAGTACATGTTTGGTAGTTTTGCATGAGACAGCATACTTCTAGCCGCTCCCACTAGAGTCCTGTTCTTTCTTTCTGCAACACCATTTTGCTGAAGTGTGTGTGGTACAGTCATTTCATGATGGATGCCTTGAGGTTTCAAGTATTCTTGAAACTCCCTTGACCTGTATTCCCCACCATTGTCTGTGCTGAGTCTTGTGACTTTCCCCCCCACACTCATTTGACAAGATTCTTTCAAACTCTTTAAACTTACTCAGGACCTCATTTTTCTCTTTGATGAAATACACTTTACAGCATCTGGAGTAGTCACCAATGAAAATTACAAAGTACCTTTTTCGACCTAGTGATTCAGTCTGCACTGGGCCACAGACATCACTATGTACTAGTTGCAACTTATGTTTTGATCTTATTTTTCCCACTGACTTGCAAGGCTTTCTCGTCATTTTTCCTTCAACACAAGCTTCACAGAAGGTTCCCTCCTTTTCTGCAGCAAAGTCCCTTTCTCTTACCAGGTTTTTAAGTCCTTTCAGATTTGTAATGTGGCCTAAGCGCCGATGCCACAGACTTGCAGCATCTGATGCAGTTGACGTTTCACGACAAGATGTGCAGCTTTCCTCAATGTCTAGCTGATATAACCCATCAGACCCTAGTGTTCCCGTTCCATGTAGAGCTCCATTCTTTCCTCGTATGTAGCAGCGAGACTTTTTGAACTGCACAGAATTCCCTTTCTTGGCAGCAGCTCCCACTGAGAAAAGATTCATAGATAATTTGGGAACATGTAGCACATCATACATTGTGCCATTTTTAGCAGCACTTATGCTTAATGACATTTTCAGTCTTATGTTGTCCAGTCCTAGAGCCTCAACTACTCTTCCTTCACCAAGTTTTACAGATTGTGGTTCTGTACCATGTCATGTGTTTTGATGCTCCGGAATCAATCAACCAGTCTTCATGTTGTAAGTCATTTTGACTTGACTCATTTACTACAAAAGCACCTTCACATGAGTCTTCTGTGTCCTCATACACCACACTTTTAGCCTTATGGGTTTTGTATTTCCTTTTTGTGCTTGGACAGTCTCGTTTGATATGTCCTTCTTTTCCACATTTATAACATCGCCATGAGCGAAAACAGTCTGCTCCCACTGCTTTTGACTTGTCCTGCATATCTCCATGCACTTGAGATGACATCGCTGATGCACCACTGGTCACTGTGCGATTTTCAGTATGTACTCGTTTTTGTTCCTCATTTATCAAAGCTTGTTGGACAAACTGTAGTGTCAAATCATCCATCTTTGTCTCCAAAGCAGTGACAACTGTTGCATAGCTGGGTGGTAAACTTGGTAAACTCCCTAACCACCAGGCAGCGGTGGCTTAGTGGTTAGGGAGTTGCCCTGCATTGGAAGATTGTGGGTTCGATTCCCTCACAAGTAGGTTGCCCTGAGGTACCCCTGAGCAAGGTACCGTCCCCGTTACTGCTCCCCGGGGCTTTCAATAGCTGCCCACTGCTGCACGGTGTTTGTGTGCATGGGTTAAAAGCAGAGGTCCAATTTCGTTGTGGTTCATGGTGTGCAGTGCTGTGACCTTGCAATGACAAGGGTTGTCACTTAGTTAAAAAAACTTGTGCTATTTTCAGTATGTACTTGTTTTCGTTCCTCATTTATCAGAGCTTGTTGGACAAACTGTAGTGTCAAATCATCCATCTTTGTCTCCAAAGCAGTGACAACTGTTGTGCAGCTGGGTGGTAAACTTCCTAGAAGAGTGATGATTTGGTCCTCTTCTTCAATCTCAGAACCTATTGCACCTAGCTGATCAGTAAGCTCCTTCATTCTTTTCAGATGATCACTGAGCTTTTCTCCTTCCTTCATTTCACATCGGAAGTACTTTTATTTCAGAAATAGCTTATTAGCAACAGTGTCTCCTTCAAATTGACCTTTTAACGTCTCAAATGCTTCTTTGGGGATCTTACAGCTGGTTATCAAATATAACTGAGGTGTACTCACGTTTAACAAAAAAGTTCAAACCCCACAGTCCATACCCCACAGTCCATAACCCCACAGTCCATAACCCCACAGTCTATAACCCCACAGTCCATAACCCCACAGTCTATAACCCCACAGTCCATACCCCACAGTCCATACCCCACAGTGTATACCCCACAGTCCTTCTGCTTTCAGAAGATGCTCCATCTGAAATTTCCACGTTGCCCAGTTCTCCGGTCCGCTCAGCTTGTCAATAAACAGTTTATCTTCCGTTGTGAATCCCACAACACTGTTTATGACCCACAAAATCAGTGTTTAGCAGCCTATTCTAGCGACTTCTGGGCCCATAACCTGTTATTTTATGTTGTTTATTTTTAACTTGTAACACAGAAGGTAGCAGCAGAGGGCAGTAATGCACTTACAAAAACACGATGTAAAATTACTTTTACCAGCACCAGCTATTCTCCACTCACACCCCCACCAACTTCCCTCCACCCAAACTACCTCCAACTACTATGTGTGCGTGTGTGTGTGTGTGTGTGTGTGTGTGTGTGTGTGTGTGTGTGTTTTCTCCATATTAGCTATTGCACTTACCTGTAAATTATTTTTCTCCTTTTTTACTTTCTCTCTCTTTTTTTACTTTCTCTTTCTTGACAGATTTACATTCGTTTTTAGTTTTTTGCCTTTTTTCCATTTGTTTCCAATTGTTTCCATTTTCCACCTGTTTCAACCCTTTACCTGGGGTGTGTGTGTGTGTGTGTGTGTGTGTGTGTGTGTGTGTGTGTCCATCCATACCAGCACAAACAGGTAGAATCTAAGGGAAACAGAATCTGGTCCTTGTGCCTTATTTCTTTTGTACACCAGAGGGCAGTCAGGTAAGTGTGGAAGTCAGTGGGAGTTAGCAAGTTATTTGGAATGCCATGGCTGTTTGCTGCTCTCTAACTGAGCCACCAGGACAGTATCATTTAGAGGAAATCCACATTACTGATAACAAACAAGGCTTCAGTGATTTGTTAGAAGGTTAATTACTCCTGGTTCTCCAAACTACCACCACCTGGCAACACTACCTGTCAGGAATGTTTTCTGTGTCCACTGTTATTCTTGTCTGTGCTTGTCTTGTCTAGGGTCCTGGAAGAACATTGTCTTGTTTCACTGTGTACTGTGTACTTATATAAAACTAATATAAAACTAATCCACCACCAAATACTCTCCACCAAAACTATCTCCAAATACTCTGGCTTGAACAATAAACTCCACAAAGTACTACTATTTTGGACACATTTTTCCTGGAAGTGACAGTTAGGACGAAAAGCTGACATAATTAAATAATTGTTAAATGATTGGTTTATTTTTTATCATATTTTTATTATAGTTTGGATTGTTTATTGTTGTTTGTTTGTTTTGCTGAAGTGAATATTGTTTTCTTAAAGATTATTGCTTGATATTTTTGAAACAATCATAACACCACCTTGATTAATCGTTCTTGCTATCTTGTTCAAAGTGAAGGGTTGTGTGGAAAAGCACTGATATCCCAGCTGTTTTTGGATGTACTTCCCAATAGTTTGTGGTAGTTTGGGTGTCCAGTAGTCAAGTCAAGTCAAGTCAAGTCAAGTAGGATTTTATTGTCATTTCAGCCATATACACAGTACACAGTGAAACGAAATAACGTTCCTCCAGGACCCTGGTGCTACACACAAGACAAGACACAACACAAGACACAAGACAACATAAGACACAACACGGGGCAACAAGTGCGGACAAGACAGACAAGACAGACAACAACAGACGGCACGACAGACAGTACATTCATCCGTGGAAGGCTGCAGTGTTGTGGAACAAAGCAGCCCAGGCACATTATGGTGTAGCAGTGTGGTGGAGCGGTGTTACTGTAAAACTTAAAGTTACTTAAAGTGCAAGAGTGCAACACGAGATAAATAAATAAATACAGAATGAAAAGTGGAGGAAGTGGTGGGTGAAGTGGTGGGTTTAAGAGTTTTGTATCATTGGTGGGTTTTTAAGAGTCCATGATATTGGTGGTTCCAGAGTTCAACAGTCTGATGGCCAGGGGGAAGAAACTATTTCCCATCCTGGAAGTGGAGGCCCGTATGCTGCGGAACCTTTTCCCGGATGGCAGGAGGGAGAAGAGAGTGTGGGAAGGGTGGGAGGGATCATCCACAATGCTGGTTGCTTTGCGGATGCAGCGAGCGGTGAAAATGTCTTGTACAGAGGGCAGAGAGACCCCGATGATCTTCTCAGCTGTTCTCACTACCCGTTGTAGGGACTTGCGGTCTAAGACGTTGCAATTCCCGTACCAGGCAGTAATGCAGCCGCTCAGGATGCTCTCGATGGTTCCTCTGTAGAAGATGGTGAGGATGGAAGGTGGGAGATGGGCTTTCCTCAGTCTGCGCAGGAAGTAAAGGCGCTGCTGGGCTTTCTTTGTGATGGAGCTGGTGTTGAGGGACCACGTGAGGTTGTCGGTGATGTGAACACCAAGAAACTTGGTGCTCTGGACCAACTCCACAGGTGAGGTGTTGATGATAAGTGGAGTGTGGTCCCGACGTGATCTCCTGAAGTCAACAACCATCTCTTTAGTCTTGTCGACGTTCAGAGACAGGTTGTTGGTTCTGCACCAGTCCGTCAGCTCTTGTATCTCCTCTCTGTAAGCTGCCTCGTCTCCACCGCTGATCAGACCCACCACGGTTGTATCATCAGCGAATTTGATGATGTGGTTCGAGCTGTGCTTGGCTGCACAGTCGTGGGTCATCAGTGTGAACAGCAGTGGGCTGAGCACACAGCCCTGGGGGGCTCCTGTGCTCAGTGTGATGGTGTTGGAGGTGCTGCTACTGATCCTGACTGACTGGGGTCTCCCAGTCAGGAAGTCCAGGATCCAGTTACAGAGGGAGGTGTTCAGGCCAAGCAGCCTCAGCTTCTCACTCAGGTGCTGAGGGATGATGGTGTTGAATGCTGAACTGTAGTCGATGAACAGCATTCTGACATAACTGTCCTTTCTGTCAAGATGAGAAAGGGCCAGATGGAGGGTGGTGGAGATTGCATCGTCCGTTGAACGGTTGGGACGATACGCAAACTGCAGGGGGTCTAGTGAGGAGGGGATCTGGGACTTGATGTGCCTCATGACCAGCTTCTCGAAGCACTTCATGATGATGGGTGTGAGTGCGACGGGACGATAGTCGTTGAGGCAGGAGATGGATGGTTTCTTAGGCACTGGAATGATGCTGGTGGTCTTGAAGCACCTTGGAACAACAGTGGTGCTCAGAGAGGTGTTAAAGATGTCAGTGAGAACAACTGCCAGCTGTTCTGCACATCCTCTGAGCACTCGACCTTGAATATTGTCTGGACCGGCAGCTTTTCGTGGGTTGACTCTGAGAAGAGATCTTCTCACCTCGGCTGTGGTCAGACGGAGAATCTGGTCGTTCGGAGGAGGGGTGGTCTTCCTCATTCTCGTGTCGTTCGCTGCATCAAACCGTGCGTAGAAGTGGTTCAGCGCATCTGGGAGGGAGGGGTCACCGTCACAGGCAGGTGGAGATGTCCTGTAGTTGGTGAGGGCCTGGATGCCCTGCCACATGCGCCGTGTGTCACCAGTGTTCTTGAAGTGGCCATGGATTCTCTCTGCGTGAGCTCGCTTCGCCGCTCTGATGGCCCGAGACAGGTTTGCCCTCGCTTTTCTTAGGGCGGCCTCGTCCCCTGACTTGAAGGCCTTGTCCCGGGTTCTTAGGAGTCTGCGCAGCTCCGCAGTCATCCATGGCTTTTGGTTGGGTCGTGTTATGATGAACTTGGAGACAGTAACATCCTCAATGCACTTGCTGATGTAGCCAGTCACTGAAGCTGTGTACTCCTCCAGGTTGATGGAGTCACCGTAGGATGCAGCCTCCCTAAACATTTCCCAGTCGGTGCGTTCGAAGCAGTCCTGAAGAGCAGAGATGGCTCCTGTGGGCCAGGTCTTTACTTGCTTCAGGGTGGGTCTCACGCGCCTGACGATGGGTCTGTACGCTGGGATCAGCAGAACAGAGATGTGGTCTGAGTGTCCGAGGTGGGGGCGGGGCTCCGCTCTGTACGCGCCGGCCAGGTTTGTGTAAACACAGTCCAGCGTGTTTTCCCCCCTCGTTGCAAAGTTCACATGTTGATGGAATTTAGGGAGAACTGACCTGAGATTTGCATGGTTGAAATCTCCGGCAACAATAAATAATCCGTCTGGGTGGAAGTTTTGGAGTCCGCTGATAATTCCATAAAGTTCAGCCAGCGCGCTGTTAGCATTAGCGCTGTTAGCGCTAGCGCTGGGTGGGATGTATACCGCCGAAATAAACACTGTAGAGAACTCCCTGGGCAAATAAAACGGTCTGCACCTGACTGTTATCACCTCCAGCAGTGTTGAGCAGTGTACTGAGACCAGCACAGCGTTTGTACACCATTGTGTGTTTACGTAAACACACAGCCCCCCTCCGCGGGTCTTTCCGGACAGAGCGGAGTTTCTGTCCGCACGAAACGCAGAGAGTCCGGCGAGCTGGATGGCGGTGTCCGGAACGCTGTCGCTGAGCCATGTCTCCGTAAAAACAAAAACACAGCAGTCTCTGTACTCACGCTGGGTGTTCAGCTGGAGTCGTATACAGTCCAGTTTATTATCCAGAGAGCGGACATTGGCGAGGAGGACGGACGGGATAGCCGGTCGGCTAGCGTTAGCCTTGAGCTGAGCCCGGACCCCAGCACGCTTGCCGCGTTTCTGTTTCCTCTCACACCGCTTCCTATGTCCTCTCAGTCGGCCAGGTTCAGCAGGCGATCTCGGGGACTGAAGGCCTGGTCTTCTCAGCACGCCGAACTCCCGTAGCGTTGTTCGGAGAGTCGCTGGAAGACTGAATCCGGGCTGATTCCTGAGCTTCAGCAGTGTTTGGCGGTTAAGTTTAAGAGCATTCACGGATGTGACGCTCATGTGCAAGTCTTACGGTGAAAAGTAGTCGGATGAAAGACTTTTTACAGACTTTAGCACCAAAGTTTGGACCCCGGAGCGGCCGCTGCGTGTTACCGCGCCGCCATCTTGGGCACTAGTTGGTGGTAGTTTGGGTAGTGAGTAATTGGTGGTGGCTTTGGGTGATCTGGACAATGAACAAGGGTAAATAATCTTGTGGTGAACACTACTGAATACTATGAAGCCCTCAATGAGAAAATGACTGGTGCTGCTATGATTTATCTGCTGAAACTGAAATTGCTGGCGCACTGAACTCTCACTCAAAAGCTCTTTAGCAAATGGGAATCCACACAGAGGTGTTTGTGTCTGTGTTTGTGCAAAGCACATTTAAACTTTAGCAGAAATTAAGCTTGTTTTACATAATTTTAAAAAATCTAATTTTTTCCTTCAGTTAGGATTATTTTCTTTAATTCCTTATTTTGGATGGTTAACACACTTTGTTGTTTTTGGCACAAATCTGATTCCATACTATGTGCAATAATAGTGTTAAACCTGTTAACCAAGAACTTTTTCCATGTCTTTATTCTCTGAATCTCAATGTTCCGCTTAAAAAAAATATAAACTCAAACTCACCTCCAAGGGTTGAAACAAGCACCCCGCTAAGCAGGAGAGCACACAATGCTGTTTGTATTCCCATTTCTGATTCTGTTTAATAAAATATCACTTTAGAGAATCTTTTTGTCAGTAAAAACAAACAAACAAACAAAAAAACCCATTTGTCTCCCAGGCAGGCTTCGTTTTATTCCAGAACAAAACTTTCCTTGCAGCTCTGAGAAACTTGACACCCGGAAAAAAAAAAAAAAAAAATCTAGTCAGGTGACACAGGGAAATAGAGTAACCCACTCACATCACAAAGTTAATCGAACTCCATGTTAATATAATTCATATTAATATTAATCTCTTAGTACAGTTGTTCTGAATAAATCGAAATCATATTCTCACAAAATACTGACAGTAAACTACTGTGAAAAATACAGATTCTACCAACTACACAATAATCTATTTATTTTGCTAATCCCATTACTGTCCTGCAGCACCAATGGCAGAAGTATAGGACAGTAATTTAATGCACTGTAACAGTATTACAGGACTCCCCAAAATGTGATTTTGCACTTTGAAGCTTAAACAGTGGTTAAAATTATTATCTAGTCTTATCAGTTATTAAGTTATTTTTTGGCAAGTAATGAGATCTGTGCAAACTCCATCATGGCCAGTATGGAAACCCAATCATGACCAGCATAGAAACCCCATCATGACCAGAATAGAAACCCCATCATGACCAGAATAGAAACCCCATCATGACCAGCATAGAAACCCCATCATGACCAGCATAGAAACCCCATCATGGCCAGCATAGAAACCCCATCATGGCCAGTATAGAAACCCCATCATTACCAGCATAGAAACCCCATCATGGCCAATATAGAAACCTCATCATGGCCAGGATAGAAACCTCATCATGGCCAGGATAGAAACCCTAACCTGACCAGTTGGAAACCCCATCATGACCAGCATAGATACCCCATCATGGCCAGTACAGAAACCCCATCATGACCAGCATAGAAACCCCATCATGGCCAGTATAGAAACCCCATCATGACCAGCATAGAAACCCCATCATGGCCAATATAGAAACCTCATCATGGCCAGAATAAAAACCCTAACCTGACCAGTTGGAAACCCTGTCATGACCAGTATAGAAACCAAGAAAGCCAAACCTGAAGACTCTGAAGGGAGAGCCAAAAGACTGAAAACCCCTCTGCTTATGTACATCATATAAAAAAGATGTGGACATCAAACCTCATGAAAGTGGCCATAAGTACAGAAGTACTGAAGAAAATATCAAGAGCAATCTGGAAGATATAGTGGAACTGACTGAAAAGAGTTGTGATTTGTGGCTCATGTGGCAGAAGCTACAGTTGTGGAAGAGACTATACAGGCATCTCAAATGCCAGTGACACCAACTCCCTCAGTTCCAGTCATCAATGTGTCTGCAGAGCCTGGTGGAAGTGGACCAGCTACACAAAAATCCAGAGGCAGACAACAGCAGCGACAGCCTCATAGTCCACTTGGAGTTTGTTGGGTGTACTGCTCAAATTGGAATGGATTGCAATTGTCAATAAATGCGAACAGAAATAAATATTTACCCCATTCAAAAACAATAACACTCACCATCTGAACCATCACCAGCCTGTTGATGATCCACATGCCTGGGATGATCATTAACTGCAGCTTTTTGAACAGGAGATGAATATTAAATTCATTTATTTAGTCCTTCAAACTGACAACCTGCATGTCCTCTCTCATCACATCCATAAAACTCTGTATGCCCTTCCTCTTCTCCTCTCTCCTTGCAGCTCCATTCTCAACATCCTTCTCCCAATAAAATGATCCATCTCTCCAGGTTCTCCTCAAGCTGCTCCCTACTCCCACTACAGTTTACAATATCATTAGCAAATATTATCGTCCATGAGAAGTCCTGTCTAACCTTGTCTGTCAACCTGTCCATTACCATTACAAACGAAACTGGGTTCAGCACTGATCCTTGATGTAATTCAAACTCTACTTTAAATGCATCCATCATTCCTTCTGCAGATCTCACTGTCACACTGCCCTCATACATATGGTGTACTACTCTATGATTTCCTCATACAAAACCACAACTCCTCTCTAGGCACCCTGTTATATGCTTTCTCAAGTCCACAAAGGCACATTGTAACCACAGGCACGACAGACTGTGACAGTAGCCCCCCCCAAAAAACACAGCTCCCAAGGTATCAAAACACAACCTCGCCCCGAACCTCAGGGGGGAGGCCAAACAAAAACTCTGTTCAACTTAAAAAGTCCCCTTTATGGGGCACCCTGCCAGGCCCAAAAAACCCAAATTCCAACGAAAAGGGACCTCTGGCCAGCAATGTTCAGGGGTCCTGGCGGTGATGAGGGGTATCCCAGAAGTTCAGTCCATTTCTTTATGTGTTGCCCGGACTCGACCCTGGCGTCAGTGGAGGAATCGCCCCACTCACTGGAACGCCTCGCCCTGACGAAGCCTGAAAGAGAGCTGAACACAGTGACTTTTACAAGGGTCAAAGGGGAAGGGTCTTCCACATAGTCTGAATTCTGCATCAAACCCCTGCCATCCTTGTTCTCCATGTCAGCTGAATTGTGAGGGTGAACTGAAGTTAGGGAGTCTCTGAGACTGGTGCTCAGAGCACAATCAGAGTCACAATCATCTCCATTAGATTGTTCCTCAGCTGCTCCACTCTGGCATTAACCTCTAGGATCCCAGCATGCACTGGTGTGAGTCGAGATTCAAAAATCGCCAATTTTGCTTCCATACCTCTGACCTGCTTCTCCAGCTCGGTGAGCTTACTGGCCTCACTTTGGGCTTTTCTCAGTTCAGCCTGCAGAGCGACGTTGTGGTCTTGCACGGGCGTCTGCTAAATCCATCCATTATCTGCCGCTTGTCCCAAACGGGGTCATGGGGGAGTGCTGGTGTCCAACCCAGCGCACACAGGGCGAGGACGGGAAACGTAAATGTAACTCCTTCTGATCTTCTCTGTACTTCTCTTATATCTGTAGTGTTCTTTCTCTTTCTGAAACCATACTGCTGTTCACTAATCCTCACCTCTTTTCTTAACCTACTTCCACAACTCTTTCCCATAACTTCATGCTGTGTCTGATCAACTTTATCCCTCTATACTTACTACAGCTCTGTTTATCACCCTTATTCTTGAAAATCAGTACCAGTACACTTCATCTCCGTTCCCCAGGTCCTATTATGCTCCAAGATTGTTAAACAATCGAAATGTCATCTGGACCAACAGCCTTACCATTCTTCATCCTCCTCATTACTGACCGTACTTCCATTTTGCTCATTTTCCTTTCTAACCTGCACAAAAAACAAACGAGATTGACGATGCCCTAACAAGTATGTACAACCACTGAATGCAGAACTGAACAGCTGCCATAATTATGTCTGTCTCTTATACCTTATGGTGTTAGGGTTGTAGGGTACTTTTCTACAGATGTCTGGATTAAGAGGTTGCAGGTTCGAATCCCTCTGGCACTACCACCACTGGGTTCCTGAGCAAGACCCTTAACCCTGAGTTGCTCCAGGGGGACTGTCCCTGTAATTATATTTTATTCGCCTCTTCAGTGATGTGTGGAATTTCTGGTCACATTGAGGGGAACATCCCAGTTGCGGTTCTGCTGTTGATTTAAAAAAATTTTCACACTCTTATTGGAGATACATTCTCTTTATGAGTTATAATGATATGTTATAGTGTTAATTTAAGACCAAATAATGATGTGTATTCTAATGGGGGGTGGGGGTTAGGTAGTTAACTAAAGTTCACTTCAGTTTCATTTCAGAGAAGTGTTTTTCTGGAGGAAACTGTATATTTGATTAATCATGTCGATCTACAGACACTAATAATCAGACACTTGATCAGAAACAGTAAGAGGGGCTAAAACACACAGACGGAGGAAAATGGAGCTGAGAAAACACCCCTGATTCTGTAACTCACTCAGAAAAGTGAAAACACTTTAAACGCTCTTCCAGAAAGTTTGGGAGCTGTTTTCAGGTGAAGTCCGAGCTTTCAGTATAAAGAGGGGAAAATATCAAATAAAGACCATGGAGAATGTGGAGCCCCAGTTTAATGGACATGGATTAAGATGGACTGGTCTTGGACTAAACTGAAATGGTGTTCCTGCAATGAAAACTCAGTTAGTCCAGTCTGTGCGGTCCCTGCATGTAATCAGAGCTGCACATTTATCCCACTTTGTTATGGTGGGACCAACTCTGAACACAAAAAGCCAGCCAACCCGAATTATTATATTTTGAGGGTTCATTTGAATCTGGAACTAATCCAGTGCTATCAGTCAATCCAGAACGTTAAAAGCACTGAAACCTGGAAATTTTACAAAGGAAATGTAAGTGTGAGGATACATTCCCAGTGGATACATATGTGTCACAATTATTAGTGCAACTATTAGTACTTACTAATATGATGTACTGTAATATGTAATATGATGTAATGATGTACTTACATTTATTTACAGATACTGTGTGATTAAATTAGATGATAACATTTAAGCCAGTGTCAGACACCATTTTCAGCTTTGATTAAACACAACAGCCTTGATTTTATTCTACCCCTGTTTATGTGTCTCTACTTCCTGAGTCACCACCGCTCCCACTCACACATACCAAATACAATTCTAGACAAGACAATAAAAAAGGCCTGTTCTGCTGTGAAGTGCTGAAGTGTTGTGAAGCACAATACAGAAGTTTTAACTTTCTAGTTTATCAAAGCCTTAACAGTGGAAGGTGGAGTTATGCCAAGACAGTTAAAACAGTCAGGTGTGTGTGTGTGTGTGTGTGTGTTTCTATGAGTTTTATTATTTAATCTGCTTGAATTTTTTTCTTTTCCTGCAGTAATATGAAGTTTTACTCAAATCATCAACCTTTTTTGGGTGATTTCATTGGGTGATTTTTACTAGAGGGTAAAATGGAAGCCAGCAGTAGATGCCTTTTAAGGAAACAAGTCTGCTGAAACTTTAAATGTTTCTTTAACGTTTTTTTAAATGGAGGATGTGTGTTAACATGTTGAATCACCCTCCTCCCAAAACCTCCCCCAACGCTCTTGCTTATCTGGCTTGTGAGAAGACAAGCAAACACAGGTACGAGGTATACCTGATAAAATTTTTCTGTGGGCGCCACTGGCACTACAACACCGTTCCTTCAATGAGCATCTTCCTGCATGGATAATCTTCCATCTAATAACCAGAGTTGGAAAGGAGCAGGCCATGGCTATAGCATCACACCTTCATATCCACTTCATAAAACATCAGGAATGCCTGTGATGTAAATGCATATTATCAGTGTAAGAAATCTAAGCTAAGAAACGGTTTGGAGATAAGAAAAATGAATTAAAACTGAAATAACAAACTCTTTTCAGAGACATGAGAGACATGGCACTCAAGAATGAAAGTCAACATGTTTAGAGACATGTCTGTTAATTAGCAGGACCTGT
>JABMDN010001014.1:0-10439 GCA_017165825.1 Hepsetus odoe
GACTGTGAGATCTGAACTCTTAGAGAACATCTGATGTTGGTGTTTGTATTTCATTAAGACAGAATCACCAGAATGACCTGCTGAATGAAGATTTGTGTGCTTTTATTTACTGAAAATAGACATGTTTTCTTCAAGTGTCTCTTCCAGTCTTTCTTTGTCCCTTAAAATTAATCAAACTGTTTCTGTGCCTTTAAGACTGACCTATGTAAATTAGCTCAGGTCTCATTGGCTGCATTGTATTGTGCTGTGTTCAAACAGATGTCCAGAACATATTCTGAATCAGAAATCATCTGATGTCAAAGAAATGCAGCAAAACCACACTAATGACAAGTTTCAGCAGTCATGGTTTGCTCATCCCAACCTCAGACTTTAAATACAATTCAAACGTCTCTCTCCTCCTTTAAAATGTACATTATTCCAACCCATTAATGGTTTTCCACCAATATTTCCGAATGCCATCGTTATTTACACCTTCTGTTTCTTTGCCTTTAGCACTTCACCAACAATAAACAAAAGTCTCTTCACTAAAGTCTTCTCTATCTGCTTGATCTGCAACCAGTATTTCAAGGTTGTTTCCCTTCCAGTTTCAATTAAAAATGTAACTGTTTGCAAGTGAAGCTGCTGACCATCTTCTGGGGTCAGATTTAGGTCAACAAACTCAAACAGTGACACACTGTAAGACAAGGACAAAAGTAAAGGGATTTTTATTTTAACCTAAAGATGTGAACAGAATAGTTCAGAGTTGATTCAGTATGAAACAATCTGCCTCTTAAAGCTTCTTTCCTCTTAAAGCATCCATCTTCCTTTACAAAATTAGTCAAGCACACACTTGATTATGATGTGGTGGCTCTGAGGATCCAGATGTCAGTCATTTCTACTGGCTTTTATTGAAACCCAGGATTCAAATCAGACAAAACCAAGGACAGCAAACAGGAGAAGAGATCTGTGTCAGTATTTGGATGCAGCTGAGAACTGAGAGCTACATCTGTTCATTCATGTGTCTCAAATATCTTTAAGTCGCTTCCTAAGCGTATCATGTGAGAAAGACCCACAGTCCTTTGAAAAGGTAAAATGTTTGTTTTTTGTATGTTTTTGTTAAAATAACACTGGACACCACCTATGTGGTAATGAAGTAATGACATCTTCACCCCAACTTAGGAAAGTGGCAGGAATAAGGTGGTTAAGTCTTATTTACAGCTTAGTAAGGCCTGGATCAAAACCCTGCCCTGCTCTGATTGTGTTCACCTGTGCCGTGAGTGACAGGTGTGCCTCATCGGGGGTTGGCTTTATAAGCCCCTATGAATCAGAGCAGGGCGCTGGTCATTCTGTGTGCTTATCTTTGTGTTTATTTGTGTTATCGTTTACACGTTAGGTTCAATATGTTTAGTTTATGAGTTCTGTACATGTTATTTCCATTATTAAAGTTCAGTATGAAGCTCTCAGCTCTGCATTGATGTCCAGCGACACCCCATCGTTAAAGTAAGCAAATCAAAGGGATGTTTCATATCCTGGCTTGTGCTATTTTTGTGCAACAATCGACATGAGCAAACATTTACTCGTTTGTCCAGCAAAATTAGCTGGAAATTGGTTGCAGTTCTTGCCCAACTGGATGATTAAGTGTTTTCAAGTGTTTTCACTTCATTGTTCCTTTTCTCTAACCAGGAAAACTCTCACTGACACTAAAAAGTAACATGTTGTAAGACTGTAGGATGTCACTGACCTGCATCTCCAGAGTACTAAATCAGCCCCGCCCACCTACCTTTATACTCTATTTTACATCATCCCATTAAAACTGCTACTATCAGCTCATAAATTTCTAAAACTCGTTTATGAGCCACAAAATGCTTCTTTGTGAAAGTGACAACCGTTGTCATTGCGAGGTCACGGCACAGTACACAGTGAACCACAACGAAATTGGACCTCTGCATTTAACCCATGCGAACACCGTGCAGCAGTGGGCAGCTATTGAAAGCACCCGGGGAGCAGTGACAGGGACGGTACCTTGCTCAAGGGTACCTCAGGGCAACCTCGTGGTGAGGGGATCGAACCCACAATCATCCGATGCAGGGGCAACTCCCTAACCACTAGGACACCACTGCCCCACTGTTGTGTTCAGACGGTAGGTTTAAATGATACAAAACAGATGAATGTATGATGAAAACTCTGAGGGATGTAAAGGATGTTTTAATTGTGTTAAAAATGTTCATTGTCTATTATTCTGTTGTATATTATATATTTTAGGGCAGTGGTGGCCTAGTGGTTAGGGCGTTGGCCGGAGGATTGGGGTTTCGAACCCCTTCCCAATGGGTTGCCCTGAGATACCCTTGAGCAAGGTGCCGTCCCGTCCTGCTCCTCCCTGCGATGGGCTGGCGACCTGTCCAGGGTGCATCCCCCGTCCTCGCCCTGTGTGCGCTGGGTTGGACACCAGCATTCCCCCGCGACCCAGTTTGGGACAAGCGGCAGATAATGGATGGATATTATATATTTTACATTGTGTGATGTTTAGACAGTTCAGACTGTATTGTTTGAGTCTCACCTGTAAATTACAGGCTCAAAGGCCAAAAGATTGAAAGCAACCAGAAGCACTCCAAAAAAGACCTGCAGAATGACCTTGCTTGAAGAGGTTCCTGTAGACGAAAAGAAACTTATTAAATGAGCAGCAATATTAACCAAGCAGACCTGTGAGTGAACACCATTCAGTTTCTTTAGGACATGGAGCCGCTCAGGATCAGCTCACTGTAATGTTTTCACTTCCTGAACACTTGATCCAACTAATCAGCTCATTATTGTGACTCTCATTAACTCATTACCCTTTAAAATAATTCTTCATCACAAAGAAGCCACAATGTTTATTTTGTTTGAAACCTTTCCATTTAAGTGTCCAGTGCTTTTCCTCCAGGTGCAATTAGGCAATGTCATTTCCTGTAGCTGAAAGTGTTTGACAGGGTTTGAATAAAAGCAGTAAGTGGATTTAAGTGTAATCATTTATAAAATCATTTATATAATTGATAATTGATCCAAAGTCCAAAGACCAAAGACTGCTAACGAATGAAAAAAATAGAGATAATCCTCAAAAAATGTGAAAAAGTGTGAATCGGTTCATGGATCACTTTATAATTTTTCCCTTGGCCACTATTCGAACACTGACATAAAATAAAACTTCTTCATTGTGGACTAGTGGCCTGTAATTGTTGTTGGTAAAGTATGACTGAATTCACTGAAGTGGCTGTTTTCTGTGTTAAAGCTTCAGTCAGGAAGCTCTCAGAACCAGAGCAACCATCCCTGAAAATAGGTACCAGTACACTTTGTCTCACTTTCCAAGATTGTGTTAAACAATCTGGTCAGAAACTCCACAGAAACTCCTCTGCTCAGCAAGATCTGCTCACCTGTGGGTGTGTTTACATTTCTATCCTTAATCGCCCTGATCTGCTGCACATCTTTCCCAGCTCTGTCTCTCTGTCTAGCCAATCGGTGTAGATCCTTTTCTCCCTCCTTTCTGTCTAACCTCTTATATAATTCACCACAAACCTTTAGCCTTCAACCCTAATGCAAAAGACTATTTAAGGAAATGGATTAATGTTAGCTATCATTGTATAAAGATGTTTTATGTTAAAAATCATACAAAATGTTTAAAAATCAGTATTATATTATTTTAAGGGTTTATATGGCCTTTAATAAAGGCTATATAAAGAGGTAATAAAATAATGACCTCTGAAAAGGAGCATAAAAGTCATATAAAACAGATAAAGACCCAAAGAAGCAGTTCAGGGAGAGGCAGAAACTTTACTGGTTACAATTGCAGAATCCATTCAAACACTTTCGTTAAAGGTTACATAATAAACAAGCAATATATTGGACGTTGTATAATGCTGAAAATAGGAATGTTACAATGTATGTTGTTAAAGTTGCTTTTATGTACAGCTAAATAAAATAATCTATTTATAAAAGTTTCATAACAGATAAGACTTTTCAGATACCTGTAGAGATTTTACATCCCTGATTAAGCTATTGCTATTGTAAATAGTATGACATTAGAATAAAAAAGAAACAGCCTCATCTCTTCTGGGAAGGCTTTCCAAAAGATTTTGGAGTGTGACCATTTGGTACAGCATCAAGAACGCCTGGCTCAAAAACAATGTTCCACATTTTTCCCAGTCCATTAACCCTCCTTTTCCAAACGTTACTGTTTGGTACTGTGCATTTTCTCCTGGCATCCATCAAACCCAGGTTCCTTTAGATTTCCAGATCATGAAGTATGATTCATCACTCTAAGAGACACATTTCCACAACTCCAGAGTCCATTGATAAAATGCTTTACACATCTGCAGCAAATACTCAGCATTACGCAGAGTGATCTTAGGCTTGTGTGCTTTTGTGGAAACCCATTTCATGAAGCTCCTAACATACAATTCTTATCCTGATGCTGCTTTCAAGAACAGGTTTGAAGTCTGTAGCAAACAAAGAGCTAAGAATAGTCTGTGCCACTTAAACGCTCAGTGGCCTTGTTTGGGGGTTCTTATTACAGCTGCTTTTGCTTTGAAACACTTCCATTTCACAATAACACTTTAAAGATGGAGATAAACCCAGCCACTAGTGATGCATAAGCCAGTCTATTTCTTCGTGCCGGTCCCAAGCCCGGATAAATATGGAGGGTTATGTCAGGAAGGGCATCCGGTGTAAAACTTTTGCCAAATCAACATACAGACAACCAAAAAGACTTCCATACCAAATCGGTCGAGGCCCGGGTTAACAACGACCGCCACCAGTACTGTTAGCCTACAGAGTGCTGGTGGAAATTGAGCTACTGTTGGCCAAAAGAGAAGAAGAAGAAGAGGAGAGCAAGGAGGAGAGAAGGAAGGGAAGGAGAGTGGAAATGAGAGTAGGAATTTGGCAGCATGACTGGTAAAGGAAGAGCTGATATGATGGAGAGCTGATTTGATGGAGAGAAGAAAGCTTGATATTTTATGGAAGGGTAGTAAGACCAGGTGTACTGGAGGAGGGTTTAAATTTTTTAACTATGGTTTGGATGGAAGGGGGAATGGGGGAGGTTTTATCCTGAAGGAAGAGTATGTGGAGAGTGTTTTGGAGGTGAAGAGGGTGACAGGGAGGGTGATGAGTTTGAAACTGGGAGTTGAAGGTGTGATAATGAATGTTGTTAGTGCTCATGTTCCACAAATTGGTTGTGAGATGAAGAGAAAGAAGAATTCTGGATTGAGTCAGATGAAGTGATAGAGAGTGCACCCAGGGTGTATTCTCCACCCTGCAAAAAAAAGGTATGTCATCATCCCTTCTAAACGGTTCTAAATTGCTTTTGGGAAAAAAACAGCTTCAAAGTTCTTGGACCCAGAAACTATACCAGTGTGAACAAATGTAAAGAGACCTTGCTGTAACAAGACTGCAGTTCAGTTTTTTCAGGAATAAAAACTTTGGTAGGAATGTTTATACAACTGATGGAAACATGATGCCAAGTCATACTTAATGTTTCCAAAGTTACATGTGTAAATATTTGCTGGGAAAACTGTTATTTTGGATTTGTGTGCTACTAGCTCATTAAAGGAGTTCACTACTGAACATTTTAGAAAACATTAACAGTTTAAGCAGCAGCTTGTAGCTACTCAACATTGATTTTTACCAGCTTTCTGTAAAGTGTGTCTAAACACAAAACAGATGTGAAAAAAGAATTGAAGGTGGTGATAGATGAACATTTTAATTGGTTGGGGAACAAAAAACTGAGTTTGAACACTTATTTAGGCTAAACCTGCTTTTCCCAACACTTCCTCACGTCATCTTGTTTTCTCCTTCCTAAAGAATCTTTTAAAGAGAACACAAGCAGCATTGAGAAAATCCAATCTGATCTCAAGTTACAAGAGAAAAAGTGTTTTCATTCACTTTTAACAATTATATATCTAAACTGATCTAAACTGTAAACTTGTGACAGAAAACACAGTAAAGACCTGATTCCACTTCATTCTGTTTCCACTGATGTTAAGCTACAATTCTCTATTTACCCCCCAAATGTTAATTTTAACATTATAACGTAAACTATACATTTTATCTCTAGAAAAGGATTTGTCATTATTTATAAGAGCAGTTCTTATCTTTTATGTTTCTGCTGACAGAAGCTAAACATCTCCAGTCGTTTGAGCTTCAACAGGCTGAGTGACCTTGTTATTCTGAATCTCTGTTTGATCACCCTGCCTTCTTTCTCCATCCTGTGAAAACAATGGGATCACCTTAGTTGTGGGTATATTAAGCACACTGCATCATTCAATATCATGTAATATTATTTCATTAGTTTATTTTAATCCTCCAGCAAAATTACGTTGCTTCCCAAAATGAAACAGCAAAACACTTTTGGCACAGTGCAAATGCACCAAATGCAACCCGTGTGTGAGAACTTAGTTTACCACTTTGCAGCTAAGCTCTTGTTGCCCTAGACATCTTTTTATTTCAAACTCAAACTTACAGTTGTCCATGCAGATTATACAGAGCAAAACATTTGTGGCAATTATGGTAAAACTAGGCCTGTAAAAAGAGAGCATAACACATCTTGTACTATTTCTCAGACTGTATAGTGATTTTATGAATGTAAAGATTATATCTGGGCTTTAAAACACTAAGCCTTCATATGCTCTCACCCACCCATCAGAACTGAGAGCAGTGACTATAAATGAGACCTGCCCATAACACCTAATACTTTCTACCTGACTAGTAAACTAGTATAAAGATCCTATTCCCATTTCAGGTCAAATGTTATTTTGTCTAACCTGTGCTTGTCCACCACTTCCTTCATTGCCATTTGGGAGCTTTTTCTCTTCTTCCTAGTAGATGAAGAACAGAACAGAGTGGAAAGATAGCGAGTGGCACGTATCACACACATTTCTTCTAAAGCAACTTATTTTAAAAAGCAGGGTTGTGTTAAGTTTATAATATCCCAAAATGTTCTTTATTTCTACATAAATATCTAATGACCTAAAACATGATCATATTTTAAAAAGTGTCAGGCTCATAAAGTAGATAAAGAGAAGTGGGAGTGGGAGTGTAGGATGCATTCAAGATAAAGGTTGGATTACACCAAGGATCAGCACTGAGCTCATTCTTGTTTGCAATAGTAATGGAAAGGTTGACAGACAAGGTTAGACAGGAGTCTGCGTGGATGATGATGTTTGCTGATGATATTGTGATCTGTAGTGAGAGTAGGGAGCAGCTTGAGGAGAACCTGGAGAGATGGAGATATGCTCTAGAGAGGAGGAATGAAAGTGAGAGGACAAAGACAGAATACATGAGAAGGTGGAAACAAAAGGAGGAAAGTGGAGTATAGTATGGGAAGGAGTAGAGGTGACAAAAGTGAAGGAGTGTAAATACTTGGGATCAACAGTTCAGAGTAACAGCGAGTGTGGAAGAGAGGTAAAGAAGAAAATCCAGGCAGGTTGGAATGGGTGGAGAAGAGTGGCTGGATTGGAAGATGCAGAGGAAAGGAAGACGGCTGATCCGCTGTGGTGACCCCTAAACGGGAGCTGCCAAAAGACAAAGAAGAAGAAATGATCTGCAAGGACCTGAAGTTAGCAAACTACAAAAATCCCAGAGCTGAAGGTTTTCTGTTTGAGGAATGATAAACCCTTCGCCAATGTGCAGGAGTGATCAACTGTTACTGGAAAGATCTTTCCAGTTGTTGCAGCACAAGGAGATACAAAAAACAAAGATTTACATATTTTTGCCATTCACAGATCTGTAATAGTGAATCAATTTCTATATAAATAAATTAGCAAGGATAATATTTTTGTTCTATTTGTTTCTAAATGGATTATATTAACTAGATATTAGGTCACATTAGTAAGGGCAGCGTACCTAGTGGTTAGGTCGTTGCCGAGGATCGGGGTTCGAACCCCTTCCCAATAGGTTGCCCTGAGGTAGCCTTGAGCAAGGTGCCGCCCCCCGCCTCGCTCCTCCCTGCGATGGGCTGGCGACCTGTCCAGGGTGCTGCCCCCGTCCCGCCCTGTGTGCGCTGGGTTGGACTCCAGCACTCCCCCGCGACCCCGTTTGGGACAAGCGGCAGTGGATGGATGGATGGATGGATGGATAGGTCACATTATGTAGAAATATAGAATACACTAAAGGATTAATCAATCTGCAAGCACCACTGCATGAATGTAAGTATCGCACATAATTCACTGTTTAGTTTCTATTGGCTGAATATAGATTCTTATATTCCCCACCTCATTATGCAAACTGCAGCCAGGCTTATGAGCAGTAAGCACCAAAATCTGCAGAGAACACTAAAGCAATGATCCAGCTTGATAAACCTGGTGGGAAAATGAAGCGTTTACTGAATATTGAGTGCACAAACACAAGACTTTAAATATACTCAGCCGTATACGAGTTCATTTAGGCCTGTCCAGAGTGTTTCTCTCTGCTTGAGTGTTGAGATAACCTTTGTTGTACATGTATTTGTGTGTGTTTATATCATGAGCAGGGCTTTATCTTTTCCAGCTACCTGAGCTGTGCAATTTGGTTTTATTTCTAATGGGACGCACCCCACCTGCATGCTAGTCTATGCTATTTTTTAATAACTTGTCTTAAGCTTACTGAGAAAAAGTTTACTGAGATTAGAAATGTCTTTAACAGAGTGCCCTGGCTTGGCAGGTGTTAACATGCTTAATAAATTGTTCCTTATGAACAGACCCTTTAAACATCATCATCCCACAATTAAACAATTAAATGATTATTTTTGGTCTAAATAGTATTTGTAGTTAGTTATTTCAGAGAAGGTCGCTGTCTTTAGCTTGAAAAAGGCCACAGGATGTCCCACCAAATACAGCACAAATGTGAAAAAAATACATTAAAAACTAAGTCTGAGTTTTATCAGCTCTGTCTCTTCACACGCAGCTTTTTTAGTTGATACATATGAGGTAAGAGGAATGAAGGCTGTGATGCTTAATGGAAGTAACCATGACAACAGACTTTATTTTTGGAGCAAATTTAGGCAATGTGTCATTTCTGTGGCTGATAGTGTTTCACAGGGTTTCATTAAATGCAGAACGTGGATTTATGTGTAATCATTTGTAAAAATCTGTTTTATTGTAACTGATAAATGTATGAATCTAAGAGTGCCACCAGTGAAAACTACAAGGATAAACATCAAATTGAAAGTGTGAATCAAATTACAGATCAAGCAGTTTTATATTTTCCTTAAGCTTTCTGAGATAAAATGTTCTTTAATTACTGCCTCTATTTTTATTAACATGCTTAATAAATTGTTTCCAGAACAGACCCCTTTAAACATCATCAACCCACAATTAAATGACTTTTTACTGTCTAATAGTATTTTTAGGTTAATTATTTAGAAAAAGATTGTTGTCTTTAGCTTGAAAAAGGCCACAAGACATCCCACCAAATACAGCACAAATATGAAAAAAATTATTAAACACTAAATCTGAGTTTTGGAGCAAATTTGAAGTAATGTGTCATCCAGCTTTTAAGGATAGTGATTCACAGGGTTTGATTTAATGCAGAAAGTGGACTTAATTTTTAATAATTTATAAAAATATGCAGGAATTCCAAGATCACTACTCATGAAAAACTACATGGATAAATCCCCAAAACATTTGAAAAAATTGTGAATCAGTTCATAGATCACAGTTTTTCTACTAAAGGACCCCAAAACCTCTACCATGCAAAACAAAACATCCTCATCATTATCCTAATCCACACTCCATCTGGATTATATTAACTTTAGTACTTTATTATCTTCACATGTGATCATAGATGACTGACTCACCTCCCACTTCCAGGTTGATTATTTCAGATCTGGAGTTCTTGATGTTCTTCAAAGTGCAGGAATATTTCCCAGAGTGACTCACACTCAGAGCAGAGAAGTGAAGAACAGAGTCTGATTCAGATACGAGCTCTTCGTTCTTCCACCACACAAACTGTGGAGAGCTGAGAGTGCAGTTCACAGAACACGTCAGGTTTACAGAGTCTCCCTCCTTTAGAGTCCCATTTCCAGACAGTCTGATCATCAACACCTTCAGAGCTTCCAGAGATCAGGAGAGAAACACAGAGTAGATTAGAGTTGATGTACAGAGCGTTGTTCTTTCAGACCACATGTGTCAAACTCAAGGCCCGCGGGTCACATCCGGCCCGGCGTACAATTATATCCGGCCCGCGAGATCATTTTATATATCTTTATTTTTTATTAATGACCCCGTGATATGAAGCGCCGATAACACACAAACTACAAATCCCAGAATGCAGCGCAACAGCTGCCTTAACCAAACGATGCGATAATTCCCGCGTCAGATAAACCATGAGTCTGTTGATGTTCCAAAACTAATGTCAAGACAAAGCGAGCCGCTAACGGCCAGACAGAGACCATCAAGAAAAGATGTCCAGCAGCTCTGACAACATGACAATAGAGCAAAGAAAATGGACAATTTGAC
>JABMDN010001018.1:0-10652 GCA_017165825.1 Hepsetus odoe
AGCAGTTCTGACTTCAGGACGTTTCCCACCAAACTGGCTCTGAACGTCTGTAATGAAACATCTTCATCATTTCATTCTGTTTGTGGGGTTTTGATTTTCTAAGAGTTCAAAAGTTCAACAGAGACACGTCTTCACTCAGAACATCTACAGACAGTAATATGGGTGTTAAATGTTTGACTTTATGAAGGAAATATTCGACTTTCTGTCGTCGCTGAGCAACGTCATGTTGAAGCTGTAATTTATGAGCAGATCAAGATCTTTATAATCACTGAAATGTATGTGGTGGATCTGATTATTCAGAAAGATCAAAGTGAAGAGACAGAAATACATTAAAAATTGTACAAATTAAACAAATGATATAAACATTTTGTTTGGGACGGAAGCAGAAAAATACAATCAGCAAGAAAGTGAGAAGATTTTAAACGACTGTCTCTGTTTTGAATGAAAACTTCAAGAAATGTATTTTGTGTGATAATAAAACAATTTATTCATGATCAATCACAGCAGTTCAACTCGACACCGTAACTGTTTACTGTGTTATTTTATTTTCTCATTTTCAGTCTCGTGTCTCTGCTCCTGTTTTTCAGGCGTTCAATCAGACAGTAGATGGAGTGTAAAGTATCCAGAGCCGATCTGTGCTGTGAGGGGATCAGACGTCATCATTTCCTGTAATTATTCATATCCAGAGTCAGAAACAGTGCAGTCAGTGAGTTGGTGCTCAATGAACACAAATAAAGACCTGTGTGTCGACCCTCCGTACGTTTACAACAGCTCAACCTCCAAACCTTCAGAGGGGTTTAACTACACTGGAGATAAAAGATCAGACTGTACTTTACTGATCAATAATGTACAGTTCAGTCACTCTGGAGAGTATAAATTCAGATTTATAACTAATAAAGACAAATGGGTTGGTCACCCTGGAGCGACTCTTCAAGTGGGAGGTAAGAACTGAGATTAAAATTAAACTCCAATTACATTCAGTTTGTTTTCTCTTCTACACTCACTCACTTCATCAGAAACACACACCTTTCACTTCCACTCACTGGCCACTTTATTAGAAACACCTACATTATATTAACCTCACTGGCCACTTTATTAGAAACACTTACATTATATTAACCTCACTGGACACTTTTTGAACATAAATATGAATCGATACACACAGGATACAATATTACTCCAAAATAAATGAACCTGAAGAAGAAAACTTAAAATATTTATTTTAAAATATTTTGCTCTCCATAAAAATATCTCCTGTCCGAATTATACAAATTTAATATATTAACATGCTGCAAAAAACAGAAAATATAAGTAAAAATTGTGTTTTAAGTAAAGGTTAAAGCAATAAGAAGTCAAATTGTCCATTTTCTTTGCTCTATTGTCATGTTGTCAGAGCTGCTGGACATCTTTTCTTGATGGTCTCTGTCTGGCCGTTAGCGGCTCGCTTTGTCTTGACATTAGTTTTGGAACATCAACAGACTCTTGGTTTATCTGACGCGGGAATGATCGCATCGTTGGTTAAGGCAGCTGTTGCGCTGCATTCTGGGATTTGTAGTTTGTGTGTTATCGGCGCTTCACATCACGGGGCAATTAATAAAAAATAAAGATATATAAAATGATCTCGCGGGCCGGATATAATTGTACGCCGGGCCGGATGTGACCCGCGGGCCTTGAGTTTGACACATGTGGTCTGAAAGAACGCTCTGTACATCAACTCTAATCTACTCTGTGTTTCTCTCCTGATCTCTAGAAGCTCTGAAGGTGTCGATGATCAGACTGTCTGGAAATGGGACTCTAAAGGAAGGAGACTCTGTAAACCTGACGTGTTCTGTGAACTGCACTCTCAGTTCTCCACAGTTTGTGTGGTGGAAGAACGAAGAGCTCGTATCTGAATCAGACTCTGTTCTTCACTTCCCTGCTCTGAGTGTGAGTCACTCTGGGAATTATTCCTGCACTTTGAAGAACATCAAGAACTCCAGATCTGAAATAATCAACCTGGAAGTGGAAGGTGAGTCAGTAGTCTATGACCACATGTGAAGATAATAAAGTACTAAAGTTAATATATTAAAGATTGTGGGTCAGGATGTTCCTGGAGTTTAAAAATCTTCTGCTCAGAGAAACTCTGCTGGTTCTGAGAGCTTCCTGACTGAAGCTTTAACACAGAAAACCACCCTGGACTCAGTGAACTCAGTCAGACTTTACCAGAGGCAGTTAAAGGCCGTTAGACCACAATGAAGAGGTTTTATTTTGTGTCAGGGTTCGAGTTGTGGGCGAGGTCTCGGGGGTCTCTTGGTAGAAAATCTATGAAGTGTTCCATGAACTGATTCACACTTCTTCATATTTTTTGAGGTTCATCCCTTTTGTTCTTCACTGGTTACCAGTGTTTGAAATTCACACCTGTATCAGTTCCAGTATAAATGATTTTATAAATGATTACACTTAAACCCACTTACTGCGTTTAATCAAACCCTGTGAAACTTTCAGCCACAGGAAATGACATGTTGCCTAATCACACCTGGAGGAAAAGCACTGGGCACTAAAACTGTGGAGTTTCAGAAAAAATAAATATTGTGGCTTCTTTGTGATGAAGAATGATTTTAAAGGTTAAACTCATGGATCATTTCTTGTTTCCTGCTCTTTCTGACCCTCTTCAGCTCATGAGAGTCACAATAATGATCTGATTAGTTGGATCAGGTGTTCAGGAAGTGAGGAAAACATTACAGTGAGCTGAGCCGAGGCGGCTCCATGTCCTAAAGTAACTGAATGGTGTTCACTCACAGGTCTGTTTGGTTAATATTGCTGCTCATTTAATAAGTTTTCTGTCGTCTACAGAAACCTCTTCAAGCAGGGTCATTCTGCAGGTCTTTTTTGGAGTGCTTCTGGTTGCTTTCACTCTTTTGGCCTTTAAGGCTGTAATTTACAGGTGAGACTCAAACAGTACAGTCTGAACTGTCTAAACATCACACAATGTGAAATTTATAATATACAACAGAATAATAATTATACAATAAACATTAACACAAACACCCTTTACACCCCTCAGAGTTTCCTTCATACATTCGTCTCTATTGTAGTATTTAAAGCTACTGTTTCAGAGCAAACAAGCATTTTGTGGCTCATAAACGAGTTTGTGTGACTGCAGGTCTGTCAGCACTGAGCAGGAGAAGGAAGACACCTATAGCATTGTTATCTACAGTACCGGGACCACAGACTGATCTCCACACATCACTTAACTGTAAAGCAATCATCACTGGCTGAGAAATGTCACCAGAGAACAACCAATGGTGTGAATTTATTTACTGATTTAAGTTTTTATTACAAACTATAGTTTTTGTATTTCCTGAAGGGAAACAATCACCATCACCTCCATCAATTACTTTGAGGGTTTCCTGAACTCCAGACCAGATAGTACACCATCTGATTTGACTGTTCTCAGATCAGATCAACCATCATTTACATTTACAGCATTTAGCACTCTTATCCAGAGCGCCTTCCATGTCCTAATTACAGGGACAGTCCCCCTGGAGCAATTCTTGGACAATTCTTAATTCTCAGGGACCAAGTGGTGGTAGAGGTGGGATTCGAACCTGGGACCTCTTGAGCCATAGGTCCATAGGCAAGTACCCACCACTAGACCACCGCCACTGTCATCAGACTCTTTCCCAGCTGAACTCCAGACCAGCTAAAAAATCATGGATCACCAGCTGGAGCTTCTGCCACGAGTCAATTCAAACTAAAGCTCCACCTACTCAAGCAGAACTGCTACTTTCAGCTTTAAACCTTTTAATGAGCCTCCAGCTACAGAATCTACTATCAGCTTAAACCTCTTACTGTAGACTTGACTACTGTGGAGTGATTGGATGCTCTGCTTTAGGAACAAGATCTACGGAGTTGGAATTTGATCAGTTTAATGCTTGAGATATGAGATTTTTGAAGATTTCTCTTTTTTTCACACCATCATAAGCCCTGGCTCTGACTTAACTGTAATGTTTTTATCTTGTGCTCATTTTAGATTAACTCCTGAATAATTCACTGTATTTTGTAATTTTGGTAACACTTTGGAAATTCTAAAAAAATTACTTAAAATAACTATTTTTATTATATAAATAAATTCAGGTCACTTTGTAAAAATGCCCAGAAAGTTTTTATTTTTTAAACCCCCTAATTGTGAGTTCTTGTTTTAATATATAATTTATACTGATTAAATTCTTATTCTCACAGTTTTTTATTCTATGACTTAATTATCCCAAATCTTACTGAATCACGGTCCTGAGTTAGTATACCCAAGGGGGTTGGGTAGCCGGTTGACCTTGGACCCTCAGAGGTTTTTTTCTCCACATAGTGGAGTTTTTGGTTCCTCTCCTCCGTAGTCGTCCGGCTTAAACATCTATTACTGTAACCTGTTCCATCATCGACTATCAATGTAAAGTGCCTTGGGGCAACTTTGTTGTAAAAGGCGCTATACAAGAATAAATTGAATTGAATTCTCTCCTTTGCCTTAAGTTGAAGTGAAATCGTATTTATATTGTTCTCACTGTTTTCCTAAGTCATGACCTTGACCTGTTCATCGTGACACGTGTTCTTAATGATCATCTTAATGGTTTCATTTTAGGCACAGATCTTCTTTTAGAATCTGTATTTTATTCTTTATATTGTCACCATGGGTACAAAACTGTCTGCTCAGCACAAAAGATTTTTCTTCAGGAGAGGCTCGTGTTTCAGATGAAGGAGGACAAAATGCTGCATCTTCTGACTCTGCTCACACTGACAGGTATGAAATATCACTGATCTCTTACTTTCTAATGTCCAAAGGAGTGAAGAGTGTCCTAAACTCACACTCGGTTCAGTGCTGAAATTAAACAATGACTCAAACTGAAGTCAAAGTAGCCCAGCGTTAATCTTCAGTTGGTGCAAAGGGTTGAGTCAAATAAACTAAACGCACTCTTAAAGGAGAAATTCCCCGATTCTTCATAATTTCTCCATAATTCACTGTTTGTAGAACAAGTTGTTCAGTGTGAAATAGTTCATCACTCTTTATGGTGGTGGTGAAAGGAATCTGACGTCCCCCACACAAATAAATCCATTTTATTTCTTCTCCAAACCCACCAGTGAAGCTCCACGTGTCTCTGGGTGTTTCAGTGGGATTGTGCTGGTGGTGAGATAACGTATGTGAACTGAAACTCTTCTTTGAGAATCTGTTTTGCATCACAACCCCCTGCATGTATCCCTCCACCATGAACGGGTTTAATTTAATGTCTGTGAGGGACTTTCAGATGTCTGGTTCTGTTCACCACCACTGTGAATGGTTCTGACTGAGCTTTTATAACAGAACGGCCGGTATCTCAGTAATTTACCTGCAGGTTTTGTAAATATGTGACCCCACTGTGACAGTGAAGTACTTCTGCACATTTAAAGTTTTTCTACTGAACATCCTGCAAAAAATTCAGAATATTAATTGTGTCCTGTTCTTCATTTAGAAAGAGAAAAGTGAGCCGCTTGTTTGTTTGTATATGACTGTAAAGTGGAGAATTAGGTCTTCTGTCATTGTTGGGCAGCTAAAACTGTTTTGTGTTGAAGCTGTAATTTGTGATAGAGATGATTTTTTTAATATTCATATAAATGCAGTAAAGCTGTGATAAATCTGATTATTCAAGAATGTAAAATTTAAAAAGAATAACAGAAAAGTAAATTAAAAGTATTAATTAAGAAATACTGGTTTGTGGGTTTTAAGGGTTACATATTTAAATATATCTTTCCTCTGATATAAATATATATAAACCACCTACCTCTTTTTTTTCTTTAGTGAGGTGTCAGGAAAGCACTTTTGTTCAGAAGAGTTTAAATTAAGTTCATTAAGAGGTTTGAAGCTGTAACACTAGTTGGCGCTCTGCTCAGCTCCTGGGAGAGCACACCTGTTTGGTGTTGGACTAACAGGTGTGCTTCATTTGGGGTTGGCTTTAAAAGCCCCATTAAGCGAGAGCAGGGTGTCGGGCTTTGTTAATCTTTATGTGTCGTGGAATTTTATCTAGTTTGAGTTTCTGTGCACAGTTATGTTATTAAAGCTTTACGTTCTGTAATGACCTCTCGGCTCAGCACTGATGTCCGGAACCTGATTACATCACCACTGTTACAGAAAGCTGATAGAGTCTGTAGCTGGAGCTCATTAAAAGGTTTTAGTCTGATAGTAAGTGAAAACCCTTGTCATTGCGAGGTCACAGCACACAGTGAAACCCCAACGAAATTGGACCTCTGCATTTAACCCATGCACTCAAACACCTTGCAGAAGGGGGCAGCTATTGAAAGCGCACGGGGAGCAGTGATGGGGACAGTACCTTGCTCAAGGGTACCTCAGGGTAACCTACTGGTGAGGGAATTGGATCCACAATCTTCCAATGCAGAGGCAACTCCCTAACCACTAGGCCACCGCTGCTAGACTACTAGGTCGGTAGTTGGGAGTTTATTAAAAGGTTTTAGGCTGATAGTAGACAGATTTTCATTGTGTTACTTTTTAGTCTCAGTGAGACTTTTCTGGTTAAAGGAAAGATAATAAATGAAATTAAAAAACTTTGAAACAGAAGTGCAACAAATTCCTGCTAATTTTACTGGACGAACGAGTAAAACTGCTCATATTGACTGTTGCTCAGAAAGAAAGTGAAAGTGAAAAAGTGAAAGTGACAACCCTTGTCATTGCGAGGTCATGGCACAGCACACATGAACCACAACAAAATTGGACCTCTGCATTTAACCCATGCACACTCAAACCCGTGCAGCAGTGGGCAGCTATTGAAAGCGCCCGGGGAGCAGTGATGGGGACGGTACCTTGCTCAAGGGTACCTCAGGGCAACCTATTGGGAAGGGGTTTGAACCCCCGATCCTCCGATCATGCGGCTAACGCCCTAACCGCTAGGCCACCGCTGCCCGGCCCTCTGTATTTAACCCATGCACACTCAAACCCGTGCAGCAGTGGGCAGCTATTGAAAGCGCCCGGGGGAGCAGTGATGGGGACGGTACCTTGCTCAAGGGTACCTCAGGGCAACCTATTGGGAAGTGGTTTGAACCCCCGATTCGCCGATCATGTGCCTGACGCCCTAACCACTAGGCCACCGCTGCCCCAGATCTCTAACCAGGAAACAAAAAGTGCTCTTCATACTTCATGTGAGTGTTTCCCATCAAACCCACTCTGCTTGACTCCATTCATAATAACCTTCTCATTTTAGACCCGGAGAGAAATGATCTGTCACCATCTCTCAGGCGACATCACTCACTCTCTTCTTCTCTAAACGAGTGGCACCTCAGTTTTCTTTGCTCTGTGTTTGGTCTGAAGTAAAAGAGGAACAGCGTTTCATGTATCGGGTGGAGGACGTCCAGAGATACACACTTCAGGAGGATTGGAGACGCTATATTGTTCCCTGGGTGTGTGTGTGTGTGTGTGTGTGTGTATGTCTGCCCTGTGATGGACAGGTGATCTGTCCAGTCTGTGTCTCCACATTTCAGCCTGTGAGAGCTGGGATAGACTCCAGCACCATCTGCGACCCAAATCAGGATGCAGCTCAGAAAATGAGTGAGAGAGTGGAAGAAAAGAACTCATTAACACTTAAATCACTCTTGTGAAAAAGTCCTCATCCCGTTTAGTCAGTCAACCAAACAATGAACTAATTTAATTCATAAAGAGTTCAGTCTGACTAGGCTGGCTTATTACTGTAAGACCTGCTGAATCTACACATCATTTAAACACAGCTGATCCAGCAAGACCTTCACTAATAGGTTTCTTGTTTAGAGGACAATTTGGTGAATTTGTCCTTAAACAATATCTTTACATTTTATTGAGACTAGAAACAATGTGGTGTTATAAATAAAAAAAAACAGGAAATCAGAAAAATATCATATGATATATAAAATAACAATAAATAAAATAAAATAATAAAAGTAATAAAAATGAAAAATAATAAGCAAGAACAGGAAATCAGTTCAGCACTGTGTAAAGAAAGCTTTTTGAACACAGTGCAGTACAAAGCAGCCAATGAGAGCTGAGCTTATTTACATACAGTACTGTGCAAGTGTTTTAGGCAGCTGAAAATGCTAAAAAATGCTGTAAACAAAGAATGCTTTCAGAAATGGAAGTGCTAATCATTTATTTTCATCAATCAACAAAATGCAGTGAATGAACAGAAGAGAAATCTAAATCAAATCAATATTTGGTGTGACCACCCTTTGCCTTCAAAACAGCATCAGTTCTTCTAGGTACACTTGCACACAGTTTTTGAAGGAACTTGGCTGGTAGGTTGTTCAAACATGACAGTGTTTCAACCTCCGTGTGACATTGATGATCATCAGTACCTGTTTGGTAAAATTGGTTGATCGTACATCGACTATAATCCTACAAAATCCTTGACTTTGTGACTTGGATTTTTCTTTTGTTCGCTCACTTTGCATTTTGTAAATTGATGAAAATAAACAATCATTATTTATATTTCTGAAAGCATTCTTTGTTTACAGCATTTTTTCACACCTGCAAAAACCTTCTACACAGTACTGTAGATCAGTCTTAAAGGCACAGAAACAGTTTGTTCAGTTTTAAGGGAGAAAGAGACTAGAAGAAATAATGTCTGTTTTCAGAGAATAAAAGCACACAAATCTTTTTTTTATAAAAATAAATAATGAGTAGAACAGTTTAATGCAGGGGTGGGCAATTTAATGAGTGTGTTTAAGCAAGGAATTCACTAAACTCTGGAGGACACCGGCCCTCCAGGACCGGAATTGCCCACCCCTGGTTTAATGAAACAGCAGGTCATTCTGGTGATTCTGTCTTAATGAAATACAAACAAGAACATCAGATGTTCTCTAAGAGTTCAGATCTCACACTCGTCCCCGCTGTCTCCACACTTCTCTCTAATGCTGTAAAGAAGATGAGACACTTGTGGGTTTTGGGTTGGAGGGCTTCTTCTTTTAGACACAGTTTTTTTTATGTCTCTGTGTGAGAGGACACACGCTTAGCTCACAGTTTTGTAAAGAAAAATCTCTCAGGTGACATCACTCAGGGTGTGAGGTGGTGGTCTAGTGGTTAGGGCGTTGGCCGCATGATCGGAGGATCTGGGGCTCAAACCCCTTCCCAATAGGTTGCCCTGAGGTACCCTTGAGCAAGGTACCGTCCCCGTCTCGCTCCTCCCTGCGATGGGCTGGCGACCTGGCCAGGGCGTGTCCCCCATCCTTCACTGTGTGAGCTGGGATGGACACCAGCACTCCCCCGTGACCCTGCTTGGGACAAGCGGCAGAAAATGACTGACTGTGAGTCAGTTTTCTTTGCTCTGTTTTTCGTCTGAGGTAAACGACAGATGGTGTATCCTTGAGTTGGGGGGTTGAAGGTGAACTGCAGTCGAATGTTGCTGAGTTACAAGTAAAAATAAGTCCAAGTGCAGAGTGTGAGTGTAGAAATGAACATGTCAAGAAGGAACTCAAGCTGTAAAGAGCTCATATCATGGAGAATGAAATCATCTACACGTCTTGAAAACAGGAGCTTCATTTAGTGAGAAACACACACTAATCGCTCTGGAGTTCATGAACCCAAATTAAATTGAATTATTAAAGTAACTCAAAAACTCACCAACACCTAAATCACTCATGTGAAAAAGTCATAACCCCCTTAGTCAGTCAATCAACCAATTAACTTATTTAATGAATAAAGAGTTTAATTAGATTAGCCAAGCCTGATCGCTGCAACGCCTGTTGAATCTACACAACATTTAAGTGCATCTTATCCAGCAAGGTATTGCCTAAACATTTTGCCATTTCGGGGACAAATCAGGGACATGAGTGTTGGTGAACTTTATCATTCAAGTAAGATATTTTGAAACCTGTGAGTTGTGAGACTGTGAGGCTGTGTTTTTACTCACATTGTATGTTTTGGAGATCAGAAACATCGTAGTGTAATGAATAAACAAAAATAGCAAAGCAGAAAGGGTGCCAATACTTTTTCTGCAGCACTGTGTGAAGAGTGATCTTGTTCAGCTTTTTGAAAAAGGACAACAAAAGGCAGCCAATGAGAGCTGAGCGCATTTACATGAATCAGTCTTAAAGGTACAGAAACAGTTTGTTTGATTATAAAGGACAAAGAGAGACTGGAAGAAATAATTAATAAATAATTAACTTTATAAAAATTGTGCTTATCAGTAAATAAAAGTACACAAATTATAATTAATACAAATAAAAGAAAAACAGAAGAAAAAGTTAGAAGAACAGTTGAATGAAACAGCAGGTCATTCTGGTGATTCTGTCTTAATAAAAAAAAAACATCAACATCAGATGTTCTCTAAGAGTTCAGATCTCACAGTCGTCCACGCTGTCCCCACACTTCTCTCTAATGTCGTAAAGAAGATGAGACACTTGTGGGTTGTTGGGTTGGAGCACTTCTTCTTTTAGACACAGTTTTTTATGTCTCTGTGTGAGAGGATGTTCTGAGCTCACATTTTTGTGAAGACAAATTCGGATGCTTCTTGAGACGTGGCTCGTGTTTCAGATGAAGGAGGATAAAATGCTGCATCTTCTGACTCTGACTCTGCTCACACTGACAGGTATCAAATATCACTGATCTCTGAAGCGCATCAGACGTCTGGTTCCATTCACCACCACTGTCAGCAGTTCTGACTTCAGGACGT
>JABMDN010001019.1:0-11225 GCA_017165825.1 Hepsetus odoe
AAAAAATCTCACTAATAGATATGCATGTACATTGAGTAAAAATATTTAATATCAGAGAAACACTAATCTGGTTACATTACACACAGGTCACAGAAAGTCCAGAATTACGGATGGTCCTCATCTCTGCTCTGGAAGAGTGGAGGTGCTTCATGGAGAGACCTGGTCTACAGTGTGTGATGCTGACTTTGACCAGCAGGATGCAGAGGTTGTGTGTCGAGAGCTGAACTGTGGACTTCCTGTGGAAATTCTGGGAGCAGCTGCTTTTGGCAGAGGGGAGGGTCAAGTGTGGTCAGAGGAGCTTCAGTGTGGAGGAAACGAGTCTCAGATTCACTTCTGTCCAACGTCACCTTCACTCAAACACAACTGCTCTCACAAAAGTGATGTTGGTCTAATATGTTCTGGTTAAGTACAATATCAGCGTTGCAATTTTTTACATTATATTTTTACTTTTTATTGTATAGAAAGGATTTATTAAAACTGCATTACTTGCAGGTCACACACAGGCTCGGTTGGTGAACAGCTCTGACTCCTGTTCAGGTCGAGTGGAGCTCCAGTACCTCAGTGACTGGGGCACAGTGTGTGATGTGAGCTGGGATATGAGAGCTGCCAGTGTCCTCTGTGCTCAGCTGAAGTGTGGGACGGCTGTGTCTGTGTTGGGATCAGACTGGTTTGGAGAGGGGAGTGAGCAGATCTGGGCTGATGTGTTTAGTTGTCAGGGAAACGAAACACACCTGTCAAAATGTCCCATTTCATCATGGAGTCGAACTGCATGCTCTCATAAACAGGATGTTGGAGTCATCTGCAGTGGTGAGAAACATGTCATGTTTTTAGAGTTGCTTGCTCAAGTTCAAAACGTATGATCATTCATACATGGGAAATTTGTCCATTTTCATATACATATTTAAATTGTGTATTTTGGTGCCACTATACAAAAAATTTAGAAACAATATACTACAGTTTAAGGCAGCCTCAAGTGACTCCCGACCTGTAATGCTGGGGTAGGAAATAAGTACGTAGAAAGGAGTCTCATACTTAACTTTATTAACCATACTCAACCAAACTCAAAGAACTAAAGCGCCACTGTTACCAAAAACCTGTGTGAATGGCTGTTGCTCTGCTCTGACTCATTGGAGCTTATAAAGGGGCTTTACATTTTATTTGAAAAAGTCTCATGTCTGACTTCCTTGCTTTTTGGAGGAGCTGCTGTCAGTGATGCAGCAGTGATGCAAGCTCGGGAGAGAGTTCCTTGGACTGATTTGCAGCAGATTTCTTAGCAGCCTTGGCTGAGTGTTCTTTAACGATTGGCCTCTGTGCTGCCGTGTGAGCCGGGTTCGCAGCCTCACCTTCCATGACAAGGGCAGCAGACTTCTTCAAAGTCCCACCTTCTGTGATGCAAGCAGCAGACATTGTTGAATCCCTGCCTTCTGGGGTTGCCATGGGAGCTGGCTTCACAGCCCTGCCTTTCTGATCTAACGTGGAAGCCAGCAACGAAGATTCATGCTCTGGTGCTGGGGGGGAGCTAACTGGAGCCACTTTGGCTTGTAGCCAGTGAGTAACTAGGAGCTGAAAAACAGCAGACAAAGCCACAGACAGCAACTCATTTTTGGGGGTTATGGACACCGATACCTGGATAATCTGTGCATACCTCTCCGGACGCACCTCGGGCTCCAGGGTGGAAATGAACAGGATAGCTGGCGTCAGCAACTTCAGATGTTGATCAAGTTTTTTGGCTGTGGCTGCTGCCATCAGTCGTACCCACTCCTCACGCCTCAGATGCTCCCAGAAATCCTTAGAATTGATGCCCCAGGCGCCGAGGTCCCCATTTGCTGCAATGCTTCCTCAGTGATGGCTGCTGTCTCCCACAGAGCTCACTCTTGCCCGCTTCTTGGATGGTTCCTACTAGCTTTACTGACCAATATCTGGTCAGTCATTTCTGTAACAATAGGGTGTTACAGTCCCCAATGAAGCACACCTGTGCCCTCATAAGAAATCATTTAGAGCCTGAATAGTGCATAATAAAATGATATTAGGAATTTTATTAAATAAATCTTTTTAAAGGTACATCAGAAATCGTATACATCCCTTTCTGACAAACTCTTTACAACCCCAGACTCAGAAAACATTTGTATAAATGTTTACATGTTTTATTCTCTCCCCAGTGGATTCAAAACACAATGCTGACTTGGAAATGTAACATCTATTACATTTTGTATATCTGTCTTTTCGATATCTTTTCACTATGTGCATCTCAATTCACATCTTTAGACTCCTCTCTGGTGAATCATGAGGGGCGAGTGCGGTTGTCTGACGGGAAGGAGTGTGAGGGGGGGGTTGAGGTTTACTTCCAACGGGACTGGAGGAGAGTTCTGTTGGACTCCTGGAGTGTGTCTGAGGCCTCTGTGGTCTGCAGACAGCTTGGATGTGGTCCTCTGCTCAAATTCTTCAACCCCTTTCCTTCCAGTTCTGAACACAACCACACATGTGTGACTGGTTTCAGCTGCTCTAACAGAGAAGCTCATCTGGGAAACTGCAGCAGCGCAAAAACAGTGAACTGCAGCTCCAGAGAACAGCTGTCGGTCACCTGCTCTGGTAACTATTTTCATGCACATATATAAGCAGCGGTACAAGTACTCATATTTAAATAAATAAATAAACAATAATTCCTACCATTATAAACTACATTTAGTTGTTTTACTGTTTCTAAAGCATGTGCTTTGTCACGGGTGAGGTCTGATTTGGGCACGGTAGAGGGCGCTCTGTTCTGACTTCTCTGGGGCTGCTATTTAAGCCCCAATGAGTCAGAACAGAGCAAGGCTCATTCGCTTGGCAAAGCCTACACTTAATGGTGGTTCTGATACTTTTGGTCACTCGGTTTAGATTGCAGTTCATTGGGTCTTGGTTTTAGTTAGAACTGCAGTCCTTGGATCTTGTTTTGGTTTATATGAGCAATAAAGTTATGTTCCGAACTCCTGGCTCAGCGTTGATGTCCTTCCTGCACCCCGCCACCGTTACATGCTTGAACCAAAGTGGTGTTGAGCTCACCCTAATTGTAACACTGGGGTGTTATAGGTAGGACATATATGAGTCTCGTTCTTAACTTTATTCACCATAACTGAAACTGAGGAATCACTTGAAAAAGGTACTACATTAATGCTTAGCCTCTTAAATGACTGACACTCTTCTCTGACTAACTAGGAGAGCACCATCTACCGTGACACTAATCTACACACTTTTTAGGTCATAGAAGAGGAATATATGCTGAACAACATTTACCCGTGTAAACTATACCTTGTTTTTTATGAAAAAGAAAACTGTTTTAGGTCTAATTGGAGATACAATGAGGCATAGTAATGTAACACAAATATGAAGATGTCCTGCAGTAGAGTGACTGTTTTTTTAAGTCTGTGAGGCTGCAGATAGACCCTTTACAAAAAAATCAATTAAGTATCAAGTTAGTATGGATGAAATGTTAGCAAATAAGTTTAACCTTTTTGATTTGTTTTAAGAAGGTTCATGTGTCATCTTTTACAGTTGCCGATGTCAATCAGGCTGTAAATGTTTTTTCTTCTTTTAGCTTTAGCCAAAATGTCTCTGATTTATAGTAACAAACAGAAAAGTCTCCTTTAATAAATTTTGGGTCCAGTAGATGTACAAGGGTTTCACCAGTTAAACATTCTAAGCTTCATACCTGGATATCACACTCTCTATTAAACATATACTTATAATCATTACTACTTAAATCATTAAAATAGCTTAGTTTGTATTCTTGGAGAATAATTATAAGTGATACTGTTATCATCTAGTAGACCACTAGGCCACCGCTGCCCTGGTTAGGCAGTTGCCCCACATCGGAAGATTGTGGGTTCGATTCCCTCACCAGTAGGTTGCTTTCAGGTACTCTTAAGCAATGTACTGTCCCTGACACTGCTCCCTGTGCGCTTTAAATAGCTGCCCCCTGCTGTGTATGGGTGAAACGCAGAGGTTGAATTTCGTTGTGTTATGCTGCGCTGCGTTTCAGAATAAGGGTAGTCACTTTCATAGTGAATGAATGTATCATGAACAAACATTCAGGTGGGAGCTTAGCATTTTTACTCTTGATAATAAACATCATGATAAATGTATTAGGTTTTATAAGTATTTGTTATTTAGTCCACAGCTCCATCAGGCTGGTTGGTTCTGGGGGAGACTGTGCAGGAAGGCTGGAGGTTTTCCATGGTGGTTCATGGGGGACAGTGAGTGATGACTTGTGGGATATTAAGGATGCAGATGTGGTCTGCAGACAGCTGCAGTGTGGAACGGCCCTCAGTGCCCCTGTACCAGCCCAGTTCGGACCAGGAACTGGACCTGTATGGCTGAACGAGGTGGAGTGTGAGGGGAACGAGACGTCTCTGTGGAACTGCAGATTTCAGCTGTGTGGAAAAGATGAATGTGGACACAAGGGTGATGTTGGAATAATGTGCTCAGGTAAAGTGTGACTTTAGATATTTACATTTACATTTACGGCATTTAGCAGACACTCTTATCCAGAGCGGCTTCCGTGTCCTAATTACAGGGACGGTCCCCCTGGAGCAACTCATGGTTAAGGGTCTTGCTAGGTCAGGGACCTAGTGGTGGTAGTACCAGAGGTGGGATTTGAACCTGGATTTTAAAGTTGGGATGAACCTGGGATATTAAAGTTAAGTATTAAGAATTTCCTAAACTTGTTTCCAAAATGTTTTATAAAACTGAAAACACTTAAAACAAAAACAACTAATTCAATAAACTACACCAGCAGTGGCTTAGTGGTTAGGGAGTTGGCTCCAGGATCAGAGGTTTTTGGGTTCAAATCCCAGACCAGTAAGTTGCCCTGAGGTACCCTTGAGCAAGGTACCGCCATCATCACTGCTCCCCGTGTGCTTTCAATAGCTGCCCCCTGCTGCTCGTATGTGTGTGTGTATGTGTTAAATGCAGAGGCTGCATTTCATGTCTCTCTGTGTGCTGTATTGTGTTTTACAGGGACAAGTTGTCACTATCAATTTCACTTTCATATTGACAGATTTCTGAGAAATTACTATTGTTTTCCATTTATTTTGTTAATGAAAAGTACAGCACTCTTAGTAGAAGTAGAAGGTTAAAAAAATTCCATCTTTTGGTGAAACAATGAGAAATCTTAATTTGAAATGTTGTTTTTTCTGAGGAAAAATAATCCCTCCTCAACAACTAATACATTTAATCAACAACATGCCACTATTACTGGCACCCCTGCCTTTAATGCATTTCAGAAGCAAAATACACAAAAAATCTTAGTACATTTTATAAGGTTGGACATCACAGCATGGCATGTCTGAGACCATCCCCCTTTACAGAATCCCTCCAGATAATCTTTTGTTACAGGCCCACTTTAGTGAATTTTCCTCTTTGGCTCACACCCCAAAGGGAGCTGATTTGATTTGCCTGAATTAGCACTGCGTGTTCATGATTTAAACACTTCATGTAGTAATTGAAAAGCATTCTTTTTTTCACTAGAGTTTAAAGAGATCAGACTCACTGAGGGCTGTGAGGGGAATCTGGAGGTCTTCTACAATGGAACCTGGGGTAACGTGTGTATAAATGGGATGAATGAAGAAACAGCAAGTTTAATCTGTAAGGAGCTCAACTGTGGAAGATCTGGCATTGAGTTGGCTGTGAAAGCACGAGTGGAATCAGCTCCTAACTGGCTGGATGATCTGAAATGTAGGAAACATGATTCCACTCTGTGGCACTGTCCATCTTCCCCCTGGGGACAGAACCAGTGTGATAGAAACAGTGAGGTGGTGCAGATTTTCTGCTCAGGTGAGGAGTTATTCTCTCAAGTACAGTACTTGGAAATATTACAGAAAAATTATTTTTATCTAATCATTGTTGCAAAGGTCACTTCAGATATAACATATGAGACTTAATTTTTTAGGGACTCTCTGACTAAATATTCAGATACTTTCAGTTAATTGAATTTTTATTCACAGGAAGAAGAGAGGAACATGATCTTGTGCTCCAAAACCATCTGATATACTCCTCATTTCCCCACCAGAGAAAAGGCTCAAGTAAGAATACTCAAAAAATATCTAAACATATAGTACAAAGTGCTCTTATATTCCTAGGCTTAGTGCAAATTACTGGAATTAAATATATAAATATACTTAATTTTTTTCAGTCTTATCCGTTTAAATTTTATGACTGTTTACCCCTGATGTTTTCCCATAGTAAAAATATATTTTACTAATTTTGTTGCTGTGAAACAAAAATATTTTCCTGCCTTTTGTTTAATGTGTGTTGTAGATCACTTGCCTCTCAGGCTGAAGGGATCAGAAGGGAGCTGCTCTGGGAGGCTGGAGGTGTATCATAATAAAACATGGGGATCAGTCTGTGATGATCTGTGGGACATCAGGGACGCTCAGGTGGTCTGTAGGCAGCTGGGCTGTGGGTCGGCACTGAGTGCTGATAGTAGTGCTGCTGCTGGAGGGACTGTCTGGCTGAACAGAGTGAAATGTAGAGGAAATGAGATTCACCTGTGGGACTGTCCTCATTCCCTGAAGAAACACAATGACTGCTCCCACAGACAGGATGCTGGAGTCACCTGTGCAGGTCAGAGAAGTTTGCTAAGTTTCATGACTTTGGACCCAATAAACACATGTTTAGGTTGTTTCCAGACCTCTTTTGAGCTGGAGCAAATACAGAATGAGGCTGGGCATCTTTTCACCTTTAGTAACTAAATAACTTTATTTAAAAAATGTTGCCAATTCCCATTTTTCTCCAGAAGTTCTGTGAAACTGGTCAGGTTATATAACATGGAATTCATATAGTGGAAGGCGGTTTTAAATGAAATGCTGCTTCTGCCTAAAAAATTAAAGTTGGTTGTCTTTTTATCTTTTACATCCAACTTCACTAAAACATGTGCCAAGCTATCATAGTTATAGCCATCCATTGCCCCTGACCTAAGCCTCATAAAATCCTGTCTGAGCTGAAGAGTCCCAGGGGCCAATGTTTAGTCTATTTTTATATTAAATTAAATTTAATGTTAATGTTAGGGTAAGTTCACCTTTCTACCACATTTGTTTGTCTGTTTTCTTTACCAGGCATCTCCTCTAATTTACCCAGAATAACCCCCACCAGTTACTTCACAGGTACTCTTTTTGTTCTCCTTTTGTACTTTTTCTGAATGTACATTAAATAAACTTTGCAGTGTTTCAAAAATTTAGTTTTTATATTTTATCCCAGTGCATCAGACAGAGACAGAGACAATCACTCCTGCAAAAATTCCTCCATCAGCTGTTACGTCCGTCTGTCTGGTGTCTCTCCTGGTGCTGGGAATTGTGCTCTTTGTGGCCTTAGTGTTCCTGATTGTGTTGTTTTATCGGTACAGAGTGCTCAGTAGAGGTGAGGAGATACACAATTAGCTTTCTGTTCATTCTCTAAACATTATTAGTCCTTCAGTCTGTCATCTGGTTTCACTTCTACTGAACAAATTTCTCCATCTCCCTCACAGTGCACTCTAAGAGGAGGCCTAACACTGAGCCTGAGGCAATCTATGAGGAGATTGATCAGACACTCATCACTAAAAGATTGGCTAAAAGAGGTAACGTACCTGTGGAGTGTGTAAGTCTGCTGTCTGTCTTGTCAGGTTTTTGTCAGATTTGAGTTGAGGATTTCATTTCTGGTCACCCATTCCCTGGCAAGCTTTTATATACTGTGTGCTCAGTTATCAGGCAAGTGAATATTTTGAGGATTAATTTTAATGTGTTATAAATAAATCCAAAATGTATTTTTTAATGATAACCCTAAAATCAGGAAAATACATGTGTGCACAATTATTAAGCAATTATTAGTGTGCAGATTATTTCACAACTCAATGAAAAAAAAAAAATCCTATTTTACTTTATTTTCATCTGTAAAGTGAAGTTTACTCAAAACATGTATGAATTCTGAACTTGTTTCATGACTGTTCTGTTCTCCTCTAACAGGAAGTATCCTCTCTGAAGCCCAGCATTCAGGATATGAGGATGTGGATGAGGAGCTTCTCTCAAGTAAGAGGATCAGAGCGTGTTTGTTTCCAGCAAACTGTTCATCACATGTTTGGGCACACAGTGAATTTTAAAACCTTTTCAGGCTTTTTTTGAAAAGAAATTGTGGATATGTAAAATTTAGCAGGAAAATGGGAAAGCACTCAAAGTGCACAGACTCCAACCAAACTGTAGTTGTATTGTTTGCGTTCCTTTCAAAGTTTAGGAGTGTAAAACACAATTATAAAGTGATGAAGCCAAGTTTGATTGGTGCTTTACAGACAGAAAGATTAAGATTTTGGGTTTCGAAAAGATCAAATCCCTTTTGGTGAGGTCAGTATCTGCTAATGCTGTAATAGCAGACATCATGATCTCTGATAGCTATTCATCAATTTTTGATGAACAGTCTATTTGGGGATCTTTTCTGAGTATGTTACCATCATAACATGATCATGTCATGAAATGTGAATCATAACCAAATGATTGTAGGATCAGAACTCCTAAGTTTCAATGACGTAGAGAGTCTCCATCAAATGAAGGTGAGGTGAAGATGATGAGGTGAAAAATGATTTCCAGAGAGAAATAAGTTTGTTGCAGCAACTGAACAATGCAGCAGTTTTGCTTAATCTGCATTCTGTTTCTGAAAAAGACATCAAGACGTCTGTAGAGTCTTCCTGTATGTGAAGATATGGTGAGATTGCATAACTAAATGTGAAGTGAGAGCCAATCAGTGATGGAAAAATAACTTTCTTCTTTCTCCTTCAGCAAAATCTATGCATGCGAAAAATACTAGTTATGATGATGCCACCTCTACAAGTGGCCTGAGAGGTGTGTATCTTCGTTTGTCCATTTTATTAAGATATCATGAAATTATGATTAAATTAAATGTAGCCTTTTGGTTCTATTTACGTGACTTGAGAAGTAAATCCATATCAGTGAACCATGGCAATGTTTTCCCTGAGGGAAATACACTGGATATTGTTGCAAGTGTGTTCCTGTCTTGCATAATTATTATTTCTATTATTATTAGTATTATTATTATTATTAGAACACTGTAGCATTTATATTTTAGAAAAAAAAATACATGTGGTGCAGAGAAGCCACTTGCTGCTCTCCATATGATGTTACACATTGGAGCTCCAGACTGTTCTTGGCTATTAGCAACCATCCATTATCCATCCATTATCTGCCGCTTGTCCCAAACGGAGTCGCGGGGACGGGGGACGCAGGACAGGGACGGTACCTTGCTCAAGGGTACCTCAGGGAAGGGGTTCGAACCCCCGATCCTCCGATCAAGCGGCCGACGCCCTAACCACTAGGCCACCGCTGCCCCTATCAGCAACCAATTATGTCCCATTATAGTTACTGGTGAACATCATATGGAAGCTTTACAAGACCGTACCTACAGATTGTTTTGTAGTACTTGAGTGTTTATACTGAAAAGGAACTGGCAGTGAGTATCAACAATAAACTAGTTATTTTATTTCTTCTCCAGCAAATGCTGTAAATAAAGAAAAGGCTGAATATTATGATGATGCCACCCCTATAAACGATCTGAGAGGTGAGAGCCTTCATACTGTTCACCTCATTAAAAGATATGATGAAATGATGACTAAACTTAAATCTGCTTTTTTTATTTAGATGAAGTAGGAAATGAAACCACATCAGAGAACTATGATGATGTTGTTTCCTCTAAGAAGACGCAGGAAAATGTACCGAGTATGGTGGTTTTTCATCATTGTTTTATTGTAAATTCAATTGATCACACTGCAGCAAAGCAGCTTTTGCACTTTAAAGGCAATGTATATTAAAAAACATAGGATAACTGGATAAATGTAATTTTAAAAAGTTAATAATGTGATGAAGTGGAAGCTACTTTAACCTCTATGTATGGTAGATATTTGTACGATTTGTAAGATCTAGACTGATGCTGGCAGCTACCACCAATCATTTACCATTTATTTACCATAGTAACTGCAAAACATCTCAGACAGAATGTTATGTCATGTGGGAATATTAGACAAAATGCTAATATGCAGTTAATAATAGGGGCAAATTAGAAATATTGTAAAAAATTCTCATTAATGGTGACACTGGTGCTTCTACTGCACCAGATGATACTACTGCTGATATTTATTTCCTTTTTAACAGAAGACAAGGTGGAGATCTACGATGATGCCATTCCTTCTGAGGAGAACCCACACCTTACAGAAGGTTTGTTTTATTGTAAGCACTAGATTTCAACACAGCGATAATTCTGGATGTGTTTCTCGTGACAAATTGTCTACATGTATTGTTATAGTGTTCACACCAGAGCCCTACGATGATGTCCTCATTCCTGGAGAGGACTGAAAGGACGTAAGAGGTGAGATATTTATGAAGTTGATTATGAATTTGTTTATATTCATGAACTTTTTATTTTCTGCAATTGCACATTTAACATGCATTGTTAGTCACTAAGTTTTAATTCATTAGAATTTATTTTTGTTCTTCAGTTTTACTGAACATGTTTACAGTACCGAGCAGGAGACTAAAAGTGCTTGTTGCTTAAAAATGATAAATACTTTTATGTCATTTAAGAATCCATGAAGGAATAATGGGTCATTCTTTTTTTTTTTTTTTTTTTTTTTTTCTCAGACTATCTTTTGAGAGAGAAGCCTCAGAATGAAAGATAGATCACATGTCTATGAAGCTCAATCAAGTGATTCTGCTCTGGAAATGGTTTTTGGTTTCTTAAAATGATGAGTCAACCAAGTCACCTTATTCTTCTTTTTTGCTGGTTGGATAATTTTCTGTATTTTTTGCGCTCTTTATTATTATTATTTTTTTTTTGAAGCAGGAAGCAGGTCTTAAAAATTTTTTTACTTTCTCACACACTTTGCAGCTCACAGGTTTATTTGAATTCCTTACTTTCTTCATTTGCTTACTTCGATAGCTTTAGTGGTTAGTAGTAGTTTAAGTTACACATTGAGCAGCTGATTATTCGGGTCATTTTGGATAAAAAAAAAAGATTGACTGATTGAGCTGGCTGAAACAAGTTCATTGCATGAATCTTAACCTGAAAAATGATTAGTTAAAACACTCCTTGTACTGATCTGAGATGTTTTCATTCATGTATTTGCTGTTTTTGAATCTTTCATTGTGTTGTTTTCCTTTTTGATTGCTTAACACATTGTCACATTGTTCTCACGCTTCATTCACATGCTGTCA
>JABMDN010001021.1:0-14049 GCA_017165825.1 Hepsetus odoe
CAGTGTGGATAAAGATCCATGTTGATGCTGTTGAATGCAGTGAATGTGCGTCAGGCTCTAGAAGTGTTTCAATAATAAAGAAAAGAAGTCAAACAGATGAGTAGGTTTAAGAAGTGTCTCCGCCCGGCCGCTAGGGGGAGTGTGCAGCTTTAGTGAGAGGGGGAGTGAATTACGGTAATGAAGGAGAATTCCCTCCAGCTCTCACTCCCCTTTAGAAGAACAACGAGACAGATAATCGTTTTTCTGGCTCTACAGCTGCTCTCGAGTTTTACAACATCCTTCATCTGAGCTTCTAAATAAATCATCTAAATCTGGTGAACTGTGGGTCCGGCTGTCTTTGTAAGCACCGGTGGAGACAAAGCCACAGTAGAAGAGAAATCAGGAGGAGAGCAGCAGGTTCCCGGGGTCATCAGAACAAACCTGTGGTAGTCCAGTCCAACCAGGGCTTTCTCCTTAAGGAGGGAAGATCTCCAGAAACAGGTGGAAGAATACAAACTCCAGCTGAAAACTTCACTTTCAGGACAAGATTCAGGAAGTGCAAGAACCAGGAGCTCTAAAGAGGAAAGGGTTTATTTCTGGTTCCTGGTTTAGTTCTCCTGATGGGTTGGTATGGAGGACAGACTGTACTGTAGTGTTGGAGATGAACAGTCCCTCCCACTTATTCCTTTTTTATTCCTTCTTGAATCACCTCTCTTTCTCCCGCTGTTCCTCAGAAAGAAGTATTGTCTCTGTGTGAGTGTGAAACAGTGTTGGGACATTTATAAACTAGTAATAAATCACACACTAATAACTCGGGGATCAATAACACATACGCTGAGCACCCTTAGTTACAGTTGCTAAGTGTGACAAACAGTGTAAACTGTGGAAATGTTGATGGCAGGAGTTTACACACACACACACACACACACACACATGCACAGTGAGAGTGGAAGAAGCCATTTTCACTTTCACTCAGTAAATGAAGATGGAGATAAAGAGGGCTTTAATCAGGAGTCTGTCTAATATCAGTCATCAGTCATCAGTGTGGGTTAAAGTCAGAGGATGGACTATGTTTTGGTTTTCTGTTTGCTGTTCTGTCACAATGACAAGTAGTCACTTTCACTTTAAACTGCTGAGTCTAAAGATCTGAAAGGGAGCTGTTCAGCTTCTGGTGCTGAAAACAGAAGACAGTGTTCAGAGAGGTGTGGAGAAACAGATCATTCACTTCATGCGACTAAATTGGTAATTTTTAATATAAAAACATACAGGTGTGTAAGCTTGTGTGTGTGTGTGTGTGTATCCTGCATTTTAAGATCCTATATAATACTGTGCAAAAGTTTTAGGCAGGTGTGAAAAATTGCTGTAATCAAAGAATGCTTTCAGAAATATAAATAATGATTGTTTATTTTTATCAATTTATAAAATGCAAAGTGAGCAAACAAAAGAAAAATCTAAATCAAATCAATATTTGGTGTTGCTACCTTTTGCCTTCAAACCAGCATCAGTTCTTCTAGGTAGACTTGCACAAAGTCAGGGATTTTGTAGGATTATAGTCGGTGTCTGATCAACCAATTTTACCAAACAGGTACTGATGATCATCAATGTCACACGGAGGTTGAAACACAGTTATGTTTGGAAGAACCTACCAGCTGAGTTCCTTCACAAACTGTGTGCAAGTGTACCTAGAAGAATTGATGCTGTTTTGAAGGCAAAGGGTGGTCACACCAAATATTGATTTGATTTAGATTTCTCTTCTGTTCATTCACTGCATTTTGTGATTGATGAAAATAAATGATTAACACTTCCATTTTCTGCAATGGGCTGGCGACCTGTCCAGGGTGTGTCCCCGTCCTTCGCCCTGTGTGAGCTGGGATGGACTCCAGCACCCCCCGCGACCCTAATTAGGACAAGCGGCCCAGAAAACGACTGACTGACTGACTTCCATTTTTGAAAGCATTCTTTGTTTATAGCATTTTTTCACACATGCCTAAAACGTTTGCACAGTACTTTATATAATTTTTCTTATCACTTGTATTCATTTAGTTTTTCAAACTTTCTTTCTGAATTTAATGAAGTGATTTATGAAGTGAACAAATAAATTTTCTCATTTCTCAAAGCAGTTTTCTGTTCCACCTTAAACTGATCTGCAGTTGCAGATTGTGTCCTGCAGGAGGAGCTGGTGGTGTGAAAACCACAGAGGAACAGACGCTGGTTGAGAGGAGGCTGCTGCACATGTGTGTCTGGGTTAAATGCAGAGGTCAAGGGCAGCGATGGCCTAGTGGATAGGGACTAGGCCACCAGGATCATAAGGTTGCGGGTTTGAATCCCAGACCTGTAGGTTGCCTTGAGTAAGATACCGTACCCATCACTGCTCCATGGTGCCTTAAATATCTGCCCCCTTCTGCATGGTGTGTTTGCGTAAAATGTAGAGAAAGCTGTTCGTTGTGTCTCACTGTGTGCTGTGCTGTATATTACACCACACACACACACACACACTCTCTCTGAGTGTCTGTATGATTTCCTGTAGCCAGTTATGAGGTCCAGTCCTGGGTCATTTTTCAAAGATAGCAGACCTACAAAGCATTTTTTTCTTGAAATGAAAGCAAACCATCAGCACTTCTTTCCTGCACTCACTCCCTCAACCACAAAGCAGAGTCAGACCCTGTAACTTACTACAAGGTCTTAACAGTGGATTTATTTAATAGAATTAGTGTAGGATCCCATCACTGATCATCCTACTGTGTGTTACAGGTAGGATTATCCTGCCTTCACTAAAAGTGTTAGTGTGCTGGAATAAATACACTCATAGGTTCTCACTATAGCTGATTTAATTCATGATCTTAGAAAAGGAAGAGGGTGTGAGTTAAAAGAGGAAGCGTCATGTCAGAATGTAAAGGTACAAACAAGTCTTCTGGTTCTCTGCTTACTTTTAACACACCAGCTTTCAAGTGCAGGACAAGTAAGAGTGAGCAGGTTCAACATCGATTAAAATACTTACAGCTAAAGACAGAACTTAATTCATCATTTATTCAAATCAGGATTTGTTTCTTCAGACTTTAACAGAATTATTGGATCTCCAAGTGTCAGCAGTGTGTGATGGGTGATGTCGTCCTTCCAGAGGTTAAGAGATGTTACAGCTGCTGTGATGCTCCTGCTGCTGGCAGGTAAACTTCTCTATTTTAATTAATGTCGATATTTAAGGGTGATCCCTGCGATGGGTTGGCGACCTGTCCAGGGTGCGTCCCCCGTCCTTGCTCTGTGTGCGCTGGGTTGGACATCGGCACTCCCCCGCGACCCCGTTTGGGACAAGCGGCAGATAATGGATGGATGGATTTAAGGGTGAACAGTATTCATTTTTTCGTGATTGAGAAAGGCTTTGTCTGGATATGCTTTTCTTGTTGAGCATTGTGTGCTGCTGGTTTGTGGTGTGGCCTCACAGGGAGAAGATCCTGGGTTGGATTCCCAGCTGGGATGGTTTGGGTCCTTTCTTTATGGAGTTTGTGTGTTCTGCTTGTGTTTGTTGGGATTCATCCCACAGTCTCTCTGCTCTTTGCCTTGTTAGCACTGGGTTTTGCCCCACAACCCTGGTTAGGATAAGTGGCTGAACAGAGAGTTAAAGTCTCATTTCAAAATTATCACAGAAATAGTGGGACAAGAGTGATTTTGGGTAAGAATAGTGTTATTTTAGATGATAAGTTATAAAAGAGAGGGCAGCAGTGGCCTAGTGGTTAGGACATTGGCCGCATGATTGGAGGATCGGGGTTCGAGCCCCTTCCCAATAGGTTGCCCTGAGGTACCCTTGAACAAGGTGCCGTCCCCGTCATGCTCTTCCCTGCGATGGGCTGGCGACCTGTCCAGGGTGTGTCCCCCGTCCTTCGCCCTGTGTGAGCTGGGTTGGACTCCAGCACTCCCCCGCGACCCCACTTGGGACAAGCGGCAGAAAATGACTGACTGATTGAAGTTATAAAAGACATAACTACATTGCTATTTGTTAGCAAATTAAGTTGAAAGTTTCAGTCGGCTACTTTTTTCTTTTCAATTGTTTTAAATCATCCTATCTGCTGGTTTCTCAGAGGTTTTCACACCACCAGCTAACTTTAGCAGCAGCAGCAGTTTCCACCATGATCTCAGTCTGACTGGACTGACTGAATGTTTACCTCGCTTTGTGGGGACCTAATATTCTTATAAAAAAAACTCAGGGACAAACCAAGGCCCAGACAGGTCAGTGGATTTCATTATCCATTGTTTGCCTGGCGATCCAAAACAAAATCTAAAGTTTTTTCTTGCCCCTCTCGCCCTTGGCTTACCCAGTTGGTGCTTGGACCCGGATTTTGTAAAACTGCTTTGTGACAACAACCATTGTAAAAACGCTTTATAAATAAAGTTACATTTACATTTATGGCTTTTAGCAGATGCTCTTATCTAGAGCGACTTCTCTGTCCTAATTACAGGGACAGTCCCTCTGGAAAGAAAGGGGATCGGAGGGTGTGTTCCAACTATAGAGGGATCACACTTCTCAGCCTCCCCGGGAAAGTCTATTTAGGGGTCCTGGAAAGGAGGGTCCATCGGATAGTCGAACCTCAGATTCAGGAGGAGCAGTGTGGTTTCCGTCCAGGTCGCGAAATGGTGGACCAGCTCTACACCCTTGGCAGGGTCCTGGAGGGTGCATGGGAGTTTGCCCAACCAGTTTACATGTGCTTTGTGGACTTGGAGAAGGCATTGGACCGTGTCCCTCAGAGAGTCCTGTGGGGGGTACTCCGAGAGTATGGGGTATCAGATTCCCTGTTAAGGGCTGTCCGGTCCCTGTACAACTGGTGTCGGAGCTTGGTCAGCATTGGCGGCAGTAAGTCGGACCTGTTTCCTGTGAGAGTTGGACTCCGCCAGGGCTGCCCTTTGTCACCGATCCTGTTAATAATTTTTATGGACAGGATTTCTAGGCGCAGCCATGGCGTTGAGGGGATGCGGTTTGGTGGGCTCAGGATTGGCCTCTTCAGGCCGTGACCTTCAGCTCTCACTGGATCGGTTCACAGCCGAGTGTGGTGACGAGCTGTGGGTAGTGACTGAAAGAACGAGAGTCCCCCTGGAGCAATTCAGGTTTAACTATGGATGTAGCAAGTCAGGATTTCGTTAATGACCTGTTCAAGGGGGTCAGGACAAACTTTCAAATGTTTTCAAGAAGAGAAGCTGAACACCCACATTCCATGTGAGAATGTTAACTGTGCTCCCTCCCCGGGGTTTCCTAGCTGAATATCAGCCTTGGACAAGTAACACTAATAATTTAAACAACTGAAATTGGTTAAGGATTAAAGACAGTTACATTGTAATTTCAACAAAGAATACTGTAATTTCAGTGCCCATTTGTTTCCCTTTCTGTTCTGAGAAACCTGCTCTCCTGCTCATCTAACTCCACTTCTTTCCTACACTCACTCCCTCAAGAACACTCAGCAGAAATGTGCTCACTTGAAGGTCAAAACAGAAAATGGACACTTAACTGACTGCAGTGTTGAACATGCAGAAATTGTGTGACCTTCATACAGCCAAACTGCACTGTCTCTGCAGGAAGTCACACTCAGTAAGACGCTTGAGGAGAGCAGTGTCTGCAGGCACTTTGCAAGAGTGTAAAGGGGACAAAGGTAGTTGCAGAAGCTAATAACTTTGTTTGCTTGTGTGCAATGAGTTCAACTGAATCATAGATAATATTCATTCCAGTACAGTGTGTCCAAAGGCATAGTGTTGAGAACATTCCCACTTGTGTATTTGTGCATATGTGTGTATGTGTTCTGGTTAAGGGGGTTCATGTGATTACAACTTCAGCTTGTTATTTCTAGCAGCAGCACAGTTGATCTTTAATAGTGGACGACTTTCTTTACTTTTTAAAATTTTGGATTGTGTCTATGGGAAGTTTTGCCCATTTATAAAAAAAAACGTTTGTGAGCACTGATGTTAGATGAGAACGCCTGATTTTAGGTCATCCAAAAGGTGTTTGATGGGGTTGAGGTCAGGGCTCTGTGTGGGCCAATCAAGTTCTTCCACATTGAACTCACCCAACCATGTCTTTATTGCCTTGTGCTGTGGGGTGGAGTCCTGCTGGAACAGAAAGCTTTTCCTGCAATTGATCCCAAAAGTTGGAAGCATATAATTGCTGAAAGGGTATTAGTCTGCTGAAGCATTAAGATCTCCCTTCACTTAAACTATTGGGTCTCACCCAGAAAGCAGGTTTTCACTGCTCCAAAGTGTAATGACTCTACACCACTCAGTCTGACTCTTGGCTCTGTGCTTGGTGATGTGAGGCCTGCATGCAGGTGCTCAGTGATGGACATTTCATGAAGCTCCTGGTTCACAGATTTTGTGCTGATGGCTGATGCCAAAGGAAATTTGTAATTCTGTAGTTACTGAGTTGACAGAGCACTGGAGTCTTTTTCACATGAACAAAAAATGGCTTTTTTAGAGAAGACGCAGGAACCAGTAGAAGCCTGGCCTGATATCTTCATTTAAATAAAACAAACCAGACAGAGGAATGATGAAGAAGAGAGAAGCAGTAATGGAGAGACTCACTTGAATGTATTTTATGATCTTGAATTAAGAAAAGGAAGAGGATGTAAGCTAAAAGGGGGCGGTGTGATGACAGAGTCTAAACACACACACTTGTTCTCCGGGTATCTGCTTGCTTTAGAACACATCAGCTTTCAAGTGCAGGACGAGTAAGAGTGAGCAAGTCTAACGCTGAGTAAATTACTTACAGCTAAAAAACTGAACTCACTTCATCATTTAATTCAGGATTTGTTTCTTCAAACTTCAAGAGGAAAATCACCTTCATCCATTTCTGATTGGAGCTCCAAGTATCAGCAGTGTTTGAAGGGTGATGTCGTCCTCCAAGAGGTCAAGACATGTTACAGCTGCTGTGATGCTCCTGCTGCTGGCAGGTAAACTTCTACATGTTTCTGCATTTTTTTAAAATTTTACATAAATAGAAATTTTACATGATAGAAATATTTTTTGTTGTGAAAAAGAGGGCCCTTTTTTGCCAGCACCCTCTTATAGTGTAAAAACACTTTCACAGGCTCCCTGCACTAAAATCTATAAATCTAATGTAGAAAAATCAAATTACATTTCCATCTGTTTGTATATTCTAGAGTGAAAAGCTTCATTCACTACACTAAACTGTTTTAAAATGACATCTTTGGTTTTCACACCACCAGCCAACTTTGCACACCATTGTTGCCCATAGCAACAGCAGCAGTGGTTCACACCATGATCTCTCTCTGACAGACAAGGAGTTTCAACTCACCTCAGTTTGTGCTTTGTGTCTATATTCAGCATTTTGTGGGACCCAAATGTCTGTATAATGATTGAAAAGCAAGATTTTATAGAAGTGCACTATTTACACCACCAGTTCAGCTTTATTTGGTAAAAAGAAAAGTTACCTGTTCACATGCTGTGGGATCTTGGACTGAACACAGAGCTGTGAAGGTCCTGGACTTTCTCTCAGGCAGATCCTCAGTGATTAGAGTCGGCGCCAGTGTGTCTAACAGTTCTACAAGGATGTGTTCTGGGTCTCCAGCTCTACATACTTTACTCCTACGGCTGTGTGGCCTGTGTGGAGGTTTGCTGACTACATGGTCGTGTTTGGTCTTATCTGTGATGTCAGCCTGCATGAAGTGGAGAACGTGGCAAAGTGGAGCCACATTGTGGTTTATGAACGACTCTGCTGAAGACCGTGAACAATCCAGCAGGGGAGTGTTTCTTTAATCCTCAGACCATAAAGCTTCTCAATCAGGACCTGCATCACTTTAACTTAAGACTTCAGTTTCAGTCGTCTGAGCCCATCTTCTCATTTTTAAAACGTGTCTATTTGTTGCCTAAATACAGTGCTGTGAAAAATATTTCCAGATATTTTTTTTGTTTTTGCTTATTTGTCACACTTAAATGATGCAGATCATCAAACAAATTTAAATATTAGACCAAAAAAAAAATCAAGTCAACACAAAATGCAGTTTTTAAGTGATGATTTTCTAAAAAAAAATAAATCCAGAGTGACTTACAACATTGCTTTGTTTCCACATTTAAACTTCATATTAGTAACCAGTTATGATCAACAACTGCTAACTGGGGCAGCGGTGTTAACAATATAACATGGCCCGTCCAAAGGCTGACATATGGCTGCAAGTTGTCCTCCGCCCCACCGCAGAGAGGGCTACAGGTGGCAGCGAGGGGTACCCTGATGTCTTAGTCCATGAAGTCCATAACGCCCTGTCTTTCGTGCCAAGTGCAGCAGTCACATTCCCAGAATAATTTTGTTACTTGGCAGTAAAAGTTAAGTGAAAGTGAAAATTCTTGTCATTGCGAGGTCACAGCACACAGTGAAACCCAATGAAACTGGGTTTGTATCTTCCAATCCTGTGGTCTTCTGACTTTACCTGCCTTGAGCTAAAACTTCCCTCTGCAGGGGACCCAAATTCTTCAACACACTTTCTAAAAACTTTTTAATTGACTTGCTTCTTCCAATATATTTTTCTTTCTTCAGCTTAAATTTTCACCCTGTGAGGTCCAAAATCTTTTCAGGTTTGAACAACACGACCCCATCCTGCAACTTCCCTGCTGCAGATCCATGAGTACTCGATCTTCTACTTCTGGGAGCTTCCTCCTCAGAGTGGAACTATTCTCTTACTCTGGTCTCCACAGAATCAAACCTACCTTGGTTCTCCGAGCTACGTGCGGACACTCAGCTCGCTGCTCAATCCTGGACACGGCGGTCACAGCCCACAGATTTATCGTGCAGACACTCACGTCACCAGTTCTGAGTCCATCCGGTCATGACCCACACACTTAACTGGGCATCGTATATGTCTTCATATCTGAGAAAATGTTGTACCCTAATTTTTTTTTAAATTATCACACGTGCGGATGCTTTTATGTTCATTATGTTATGCTGCGCATTTACGTCCGGACCACACCATCACCCAAGTGTTAGACTGATCATTCAGACAGAAAGGACTAGAAAGGACAAAACCAGGAAAGAAACAAAAAGAAAGAAAGTACAGAACAAAATTACAGCAGCAAATATGAAGCTGAATAAAATATTTAACTCTGGCAAAGAATTAATAAATCTGAAAAAGGTGAAAGGTTTTGTAAAAAATACAACAGAAAAGCTTTAGATTTCTCTTTGTGACACATTTAGACACTTTGTTACAGCACTAGTTTTATAATGAAAAATAAATGATGAAGAAACAGTTTTGTGCTCTTGATAATCTCTGCTTTTTCTCATGTTTGTAAATAAACCCAGAACCATCATTTCAGAAGAAACTAATGTTTTTTTCCATATTGTACATCTCCTTCATATATATACACAAATATATATAAACACAAATGTGTGTGTGTGTGTGTGTGTGTGTGTGTGTGTGTTACAGGAGTTCAGGCTCAGTCCAGTGTAACTCTTTCCTCTCAGAGTCTCTGTGTTGTTACTGGATCAACAGTAAAAATCTCCTGCAGTTTCACAAAACCTTCCCGGTCCACAGTCAGAGAGAGAGAGTGGTATCAGATCCAGAGCTCTGATGGAAAAGAACGAGTCCTCAACAAAGATCCAGAAAACTCTGAAAGCACACGGTGGTCTGTTTCTGAAAGCACATGGAGTAATAACTGTGATCTGACCATAACAGATGTGAGAGTGACAGACTCTGGATTTTATAACTTCAGATTTAAAACATCAAGCAGTGACTGGATATCAGACTCATCTGGAGTTAAACTCACTGTTACAGGTTAATAATAATAATAATCATCATCATCATCATCATCATCATCATATACACATACTAAAACACCTAAACTCATCCAGAGTCTCTGTACTTTTCATCCATCCATCCATCTTCTTCCGCTTATCCGAGGTCGGGTCGCGGGGGCAGCAGCTTCAGCAGAGATGCCCAGACTTCCCTCTCTCCGGCCACTTCTTCCAGCTCCTCCGGGCGGATCCCAAGGCGTTCCCAGGCCAGTCGAGAGACGTAGTCTCTCCAGCGTGTCCTGGGTCTTCCCCGGGGTCTCTTTCTGGTGGGCTGTGCCCGGAACACCTCACCAGGGAGGCATCCAGGGGACATCCTAATTAGAGGCCCGAGCCACCTCATCTGGCTCCTCTCAATGCAGAGGAGCAGCGGCTCTACTCTGAGCCCCTTCCGGATGACTGAGCTTCTCACCCTATCTCTAAGGGAGAGCCCAGCCACCCTGCGGAGGAAACTCATTTCGGTCGCTTGTATTCGCAATCTCGTTCTTTCAGTCACTACCCATAGCTCGTGACCATAGGTGAGGGTGGGAGCATAGATCGACCGGTAAATTGAGAGCTTTGCCTTTTGGCTCAGCTCCTTCTTCACCATGAAAGACCGAGGCAGAGCCCGCATCACTGCCGACGCTGCCTTGATCCGCCTGTCGATCTCCCACTCCATTCTACCCTCACTCATGAACAAGAGTCCAAGATACTTAAACTCCTCCACTTGGGGCAGGTTCTCACTGCCAACCCTGAGAGGGCACTCCACCCTTTTCCGACTGAGGACCATGGCCTCAGATTTGGAGGTGCTGATTCTCATCCCAGCCGCTTCACACTCGGCTGCGAACCGATCCAGTGAGAGCTCAAGGTCACGGCATGATGAGGCCAGCAGGACAATGTCATCTGCAAAAAGCAGTGACCCAATCCTGAGCCCACCAAACTGGACCCCCTATATGCCCTGGCTGCGCCTAGAAATCCTGTCCATAAAAATTATGAACAGGATCGGTGACAAAGGGCAGCCCTGGCGGAGTCCAACTCTCACCGGAGTTGCACAGGGACCGGACAGCCCTTAACAGGGAATCCGATACCCCATACTCTCTGAGTAGCCCCCACAGGACTCCCCGAAGGACACGGTCGAATGCCTTCTCCAAGTCCACAAAGCACATGTACACTGGTTGGGCAAACTCCCATGCACCCTCCAGGACCTTGCTAAGGGTGTAGAGCTGGTCCACTGTTCCGCGACCTGGACAGAAACCACACTGCTCCTCCTGAATCCGAGTTTCGACTATCCGACGGACCCTCCTTTCCAGGACCCCTGAATAGACTTTCCCGGGGAGGCTGAGAAGTGTGATCCCTCTATAGTTGGAACACACCCTCCGATCCCCTTTCTTAAAGAGGGGGACCACCACCCCGGTTTGCCAATCCTGAGGCACCGTCCCCGATGTCAGAGCCTTGAGGAACTCTGGGTGGATCTCATCCACCCCCGGAGCCCTGCCACCAAGGAGCTTTTTGACCACCTCGGCAACCTCGGCACCAGAGATGGAAGAGTCCACCTCTATGTCCCCCGGCTCTGCTTCCTCATCGGAAGTAATGCTGGTGGAATTAAGGAGGTCTTCGAAGTATTCCCCCCACCGACCCACAACGTCCCGAGCCGAGGTCAGCAGCGCACCATTCCCACGCCCGTGTTTTTGCCTCAGCAACCACCAATGCCGCATTCCGCTTGGCCTGCCGGTACCTATCAGCTGCCTCCGGAGCAGCACTGTCCAGAAAGGCCTGGTAGGACTCCTTCTTTAGCTTGATGGCATCCCTCACCGCTGGTGTCCACCAACGGGTTCTCGGGTTGCTACCGACCACCTTACGGCCACGACTCCGGACAGCCGCCTCGACAATGGAGGCGCGGAACATAGTCCATTCGGACTCAGTGTCCCCCACCTCCCCGGGACATGGTTTAAACTTTGCCAGAGGTGGGAGTTGAAGCTTGTCCTGACAGGGGACTCTGCCAGATGTTCCCAGCAGACCCTCACAATACGTTTGGGTCTACCAGGCCTGATCGGCATCTTCCCCCACCAACGAAGCCAACTCACCACCAGGTGATGATCAGTCGACAGCTCTGCCCCTCTCTTCACCCAAGTGTCCAAGACATGTGGCCTACCAGGGGCATAAAGCCCCCAACAACATAGCTCCCAGGATCATTGGGACACATAACCCCTCCACCACGATAAGGTGGTGGTTCGAGGAGAGGCTCTGTACTTTTAAATAATGTGATTTGTACAGTTATAGTGAGTGTGTGTGTGTGTGTGTGTGTGTGTGTGTGTGTGTAGAGCTGCAGGTGAAGGTGGATCCTGAGACTGTAGGACAGAAGAAGCTGAAACTGAAGTGTAGCTCCACCTGCAGTCTTGGAGGACAGACTTACTACCACTGGTACAGGAATGGAGAACACTGGACACGTTCATATGATGCCTCCATTCTGCTCGACTCCACCAGATCATCAGATAAAGGCAGTTACTCCTGTCGGGTGTACAGCAGCAGTAAATATCACCGCTCTCCTCCAGTGTGTAAGTGTCAGTCAGTGTAAATCTAAAGCACAGCTCTAACTTTAGTCCAGCTTTATGTAGAATAACTTTAATGACCATTTATCAACAACTGTTTCTGCAAAAGTTCACTCACGCAGTCACTTCCTGTTAACCTTTATATTCTTTACTTTTTAAAAGTTCTCACATCTTATAAAAGCTCAATCATCTCAGAGTGAATTAGTGATTTAAAGAGGTACTTCATACAGAAGTGCTGAAAAAGACTTTTAGTGAAAATCCTTCTATTTTCTCATTACAGACTTTATAGATTTTAACAGAAAATGTTTCTGTAATAAGTGAAACTCGTGTTCCTTGGATTTTATATGTTTTGTGGGGTTTTTTGTGTTTCTGTTTCTACTTTTCCCTCCAGTTTTTTTTCCCACAAATAACATACAGTGGCCAAAATCTTTTAAAATGTGCAAATTAGTTCCAAAACTTTGGACGTGAAATCGTTTTTTTTCAAGATTTTTAAACACAAAAATGGTTAATTATACCACAGAACTTATAGTCAGTCAGTCATTTTCTGCCGCTTGTCCCAAGCGGGTTGCGGGGGAGTGCTGGAGTCCCTCCCAGCTCACACAGGGTGAAGGACAGGGGACACACCCTAGACAGGTCGCCAGCCCATCGCAGTCACAGAACATATAGAATAATAATAATATGAACCGTTTGTTGTGAACACTTTTTTAATGAGTTTTAAGCACAAATTTGAAAAATCCTTCATTTATCCAAAAGTTAAACCAAACAACCAAGAAAACGAACCTTGCAGGAGTCATTTGCTTTTCATTTGCTTAGCAAATTAATTCAACAGTACATGAAATACAGCACAAAGAGTTCACAGTGAATGAACACACGTCTGAACCATGTACAGTGAGATCGATGTACTGGGAGAACAATGTACAGAGAGAACGATGTACGGAGAGAATGATGTACAGAGAGAACGATGTACTGGAAGAATGATGTTCAGGGAGAATGATGTAGTGGGAGAGACTGAACATGTGCGTTGTCTTTGTTAGGCCTTGTATTCACTCAAACAAAAGAAAATGTGATACAGACAGAGAATTGGGGGGCGGGGTATGGGACCGGAGCCAGAGGGGAAACTGGCCACCAGTGTTTTGTTCACAACCAGAAATTGTGGTCATGAAACTGAGGCAAAAATTTCGTGTCTTTTTGATCGTAACCCGATTTGTACATGTTCTTAAACGTTCGTGGAGGTAACTGCAGGTAAGGTTAGAACAGTATAATCAGTCACAGCAGGTCTTAATGTTGGACACAAGAGCACAGGTCACCCTGGAGGATTACATGAAGAACCCTCTCCAACTGAAGAAATAAAATGAGGAGTCTGTCCAACATATGGTCTCACTCAAACAACTCTTTGTTTCCCATCAGCTCCCTGTAACTAACAGATCACTGTGTATTTCACTGCATCACTGCACTTTAACAACTACAGATATGAAGTTCAGATCATTACTGAAGGTGTGGAGTTCAGTGATATCCTGCCTGAATGTCTGTTACAAGCAGTTATAAACTTAAGAGATCCACATTACAAGCTTTAAATGTCTTTATAAACCTACCAGGACATTTTAGTGTCAAATGAACACATTTCAGAAATAAACACTTTCATGTAATGACATGTTCATAATGTGACTGTATGTGACACTCAGTTTCAAAGATGATAACTGTGTGTTTAAGCAGTATTTTAAACTGGCTTTAAATGTGTATCAACCAATCAGATTTCTGAACTGGACCTGT
>JABMDN010001023.1:0-10796 GCA_017165825.1 Hepsetus odoe
GATTTCCCTTTTCTTTCTTTCTGTAAATTGCTAAAAATAAACAATCATTATTTATATTTCTGAAAGCGTTCTTTGTTTATAGCATTTTTTCCACACCTGCCTAAAACTTTTGCACAGTGCTGCATCTCGGCAGACCTTGGGATACTCAAGGAGGAGCTGGTGGAAGTTTCCAGGGAAAGGAGCTTCTGGGCTAATCTCCTCAGCCAGCTACCACTGTGACCCGGTCCTGGACAAGCGGTTAGGAAAATGGATGGATGATGTTTACAGAAGCTCTCTCTCTCTCCCCTCATTGTCTGCACATGTGAATAGAGCTGATGCTCTTTGTCTCAGCACTTGACGAATCACAGAATAAAAAATTTAAATGACTTCCAAACTATCCAACTAAAACAGATTTTCAGCCATTATTCAAAATGCACAGTTTTGTCTTAATTTTAATTTCATAAGCCTTTAAAGCTAAATAAAGATAAATTTTTAATATTTTAAGACTACACATTTTTTGTTTTTCATCTCAACTGGAATTAAATCTGACACAAACCAAGAAGTGGTCACAGACATTCAGAAACAGCAGCGTACAGACGAGGCTGGGTCGGGCTGGCAGGCTTGAAACACTCTGCTACCCTGGTGAATCTCCCAGGTGAATCACAGGTGAATCTCTGGCTCAGTTTTCTGGGGATCGGGCCCTCGCCCCGGCCTCGACACGGCGTTGGCATGACAGTTTTAAACTTTTTTTTTTTTAACTGTTATGCCCTCTGACTGACTTCTTGTCCGAGTTTAAACATGAAACATTTCTATTACTTTATGCTTCTTCTATCGTCTTGTGACCTTCCCTTTCACTCTTGCTGGTACCTGTCTGCCTTCAAGATCAGAGGATGGTCCTACATTGGTGCCGCACATTTTACATTTACAGCATTTAGCAGATGCTCTTCTCCAGAGCGACTTCCATGTCCTGATTACAGGGACAGTCCCCCTGGAGACACTCAGGGTTCAGGGTCTTGCTCAGGGACCCAGTGGTGGTAGTGCCAGAGGTGGGATTGAACCTGGAACCTCTTGAGCCATAGATCCATAGGCAAGTACCACCACTAGACCACCGCCACCCCATTTTGCTGTTAACAGGTTGCATATCAAGGAGCCTTTCTAGCTCCGAACTAGAATGTAAAAGTAATTTATAAATTAAAAACCAAAAAGACAAAAAAATATTTTTTTACCGTTTACCGTTAACGTTTGATGGTAGGACTATGAAAATCACTCACCCCGACATAATTTAATAATAATAATAATAATAATAATAATAATAATAATAATAATAAATAAATAAACCCAGACAGAATACATGAGTGTGAACAAAGGAGGGATACACGAGAGAGTAACGTGGAGTGGCTTTTACAATCTTGGATGTTTTTCATTGCTAAGAATTTTATGAGTGTCTTCATTTTAAAATGATTTGAAATGAGGAGGGTTCATGCAAAACACATTTCCTTCTCTTTCTCGCTCTCTCACAATATATGAAACTTCATCACACTCAGACTCACTGAAAAACGCAGTGAGGACAAACATGAGCTTCATCATTGGATTTGCCCTCACTGTAACATGTCTAGAAGGTAAAAAGTAGTACAATCATCTATAACTGATGTCATTCCTGTATTTCCTGTTGTTTGTTTCTTAGATGTTTGTACTCTTTCTTTATTTCACAGCTGTGAGGAGTCAGACACTGACCGAGTCTGAGCCTGTCGTCATTAAACCAGGAGAATCTCACACACTCACCTGTACACACTGGTCTGGATGTGAGTGGCTGTTATTTAGGATGGAACAGGCAGACTGCAGGGAAAGGACTGGAGTGGATTGGAATTAGACATGGTGTAACTACATACTATGCACAAGCCCTTCAGGGAAGATTCACAATCACCAGAGACGACAGCAGGAAGCAGGTGTGCTTACACATGAGCAACTTAAAGCTTGAAGACACAGCTGTGTATTACTGCGCCCGGGAGACACTGCAGCACAGCTGGCTGGCACTGGGGAACAGCCTGGATCCAACAACCTGCAGGAAGAGCTTTGGAATGGATCAATCTCATTTATTATAATGGAGACATACGTGAAAAGGATTCACTGAAAACCAAGTTCACTGTCTCTCCAGTAACACAATAATCCTACGAGGACAGAATCTGCAGACTGAAGACACGGCTGTGTATTACTGTGCTCGATACCCACAGTGTTGTAAAGGATCAGCTGGGACGTACAAAAACTCACTCAAAGCAGACTGTGTTCAAATAAAAATGCCTACACATTAAAATAAAGTAATTTGTTCTCATTTTATTATTTTCTTCAAAAATAAAGCTCCTTGTTCTGTCTATTTTATACCAAAAGGAGGAAACACAACTGAAACAGGAAAACTTCCTTTTCACAATCCACTGGTTTGATTTCCTTCTTGTCCAACACTGCTAGTTAATCATCTTTAAGCTTGATCAGCACAGCACGAGCATCAAGTCTTGAATTTTCACAAACTTACTTTTTATCTTTTAATATACTGTTAATCCAGCGTTGAGGTTTTAAAGATCACCACACTCGGAATTTTGACTGATTTTTGACTGAATGAGTTTATCAAAACTCATAATTTGACTGTATAGCCCTTTAAACAGCATTTATTTCCTTTATATTAATAAATAATGTTCTTAATCTTTTAAATTTTACAGACAAATTGAATATTTTTGTTAAACATGATTAGCAATTACAAAAACACATTTTTAGATGATGTTAAAATGGAATGTTAAAACAAATTAAAAAAAATAAACAAACCTGGTATTCAAACCCTGTTAACATCAAGGCTCAGATCAAGACAGGAGTAAAACCTCATCATTTACAGACTTTAGTATCAGGAGCGTGTAACTGTTCTGAGAAATAAAATATTATTGACACTGGAGCATCTCTGCAGACCAGTTTTTACCTCCCATATGTTCTCCAGCAGGAGGGACATGCAAATGAGACTTTCTTTAAAAACACAATCTCCTGCTGCATTTCTGTCTTTTGGGTTTGACTTTAACAGCAGCAATGAACACAAGAGTCATTTGTTGTTTCATTCTCACTTTAATGGGTGTGATCAGTGAGTTCTTTGAACCTCTCACCATGTGTAATGTGTGTGTTTGAGTGTTTAAAATGAAATTCATTTCTTCACAGGTTGTAGATGTCAGACACTGACTGAGTCACAGTCAGCGCTCATTAAACCTGGAGAATCTCACACACCCACCTTCCTAGATTCATCTTGTGTGATTTGACTAAGAGACCAGTCACTGAAGTAAAGAAAGCATATTTTGGATCAGCACAACTAATTCACTTATTATTTTATTTCACTAGAGGACAGTGTAATCGAGTGATGTGCATTTAATGTGAAGATATTCATGCACAATAAACTCCCAAAACTTTAGGGGTGTCATGCTATACCATCAGTAATATATATAAAAAAAAAAATCTGAAATACTGAAAATGCATTGCTATAATAGGGGCAGCGGTGGCCTGGTGGTTAGAAAGTTGGCCGAAGGATTGGGGGTTCGAGCCCCTTTCCGGTGGATAGCCCTGAGGTGCCTTTGAGCAAGGTGCCGTCCCTGTCGATTCGCTCCTCCCTGCGATGGGCTGGCAACCTGTCCAGGGTGCCCCCCCCCCCCCCTTTTTTGCCCCCACGACCCTGTTTAGGACAAGCGGCCCAGAAAATGACTGACTGACTGACATTGCTATAATATTAACAACAGTAACAAATAATAACAACAATAATAATATTAATAATAATAATAATATGATGATGATGAAAAACAATAACTTACATTCAACATTAACTTTGTAAATATGGAGACTAAAATCTCCTTCACAGCTAGGTATATATGAAGAGTTTATTTAGGGTTGGACTATGTAAATTCACATGTCCTGCAGCCCTACAAGCTGAAATATTTAGAAGAGCAGCTCATCAGCAGTAAGAGATCACAACTCAGATCATTTTATCATTTAATCAGATCATTTCCGCTCTCTGAGATGGGGTGGAGCAGTTCTTTTATCCACATTGCTGTATCAGTGCTTTTTCAATGTTAGTCCAGCTCTGTTTTATGTTTAGAATAAATTCCTTAAGGTATTTTTAAAGTTTTTTTAAATTCCTATGTTAGTAAAATCCTGTATTCCAGATTCCTGCAGTCAGACACTGATTGAATCTGAACCAGTGCTCATCAAACCTGGAGAATCTCACAAACTGACCTGCACTGTCTCTGGATTAGACTTTGATGGCTACTGGATGGTTTTGATCAGACAAGCTCCTGGAAAAGACCTGGAATTTGTTGGAGTTATTGAGTATGACAGTGACAGGAAGTATTATTCCAGTGCGGTCAGTGGCAGGTTCACCATCTCCAGGGACAACAGCACGGACCAGGTGTATCTGCACATAAACAGGCTGAAGACTGAAGACACTGCCGTGTATTACTGTGCCAGAGCACCACAGTGACATACGAGGTTTCAGTGCTGTACAAAAACTACAGCTGTTCCACAAAGAGGTGAATAAATAAATAATTGACACTTTTACAATATCAAAAAGACAAATCTTGAGTGCGGCTGATTTCTCCTCAGCGTATCCACTACTGGGTTCTGCAGATTATTCCCTTAAAGTTGTCTTTTCAGTCACGTTGCTGTATCAGTGCTTATTTAATGTTAGTGCAGTTCTGATTCATCTTTAGAATAAATTTTATATATTTTTAAAGATCTTCTAATGTCTGCACATGTCTAACTCTGTATTTCAGATTCCTGCAGTCAGACACTGTTTATCTGATCCAGTTATAATCAAACCTGAAGAATGTGATTAACTGACCTGCACTGGTTCTGAACTGAACTTTGATGGCTCAAACAGGCTCCTGGAAAAGGCCTGGAATTTTTTTGCATAAAAATCCTCGTCTCCCTAAACTTTTTAGTGTTCAAATTAAACATTAAAAAAAAGTGTAAAAGAAGTATAATGACTCTGTCACAGCCTCCACTGAGCCCCAGTCATGGCCACAGTCCCGGCCACCGGACTTCTAAACCACATTTTACACAGCGCCCATTAATCACTTAAATTAAATTAAAATAAAATTTCCAGACCGACGCAGACCTGTCTGTTCTACGTCGATATTACAGTTTTGTTTGCTTCCTGACTGATTTGTTAACTATTAAAGTTACTAGATCACTGCTTGGCACTTGTGCCTCCTTCCCCCTTTTTTTCATCATGACAGACTCTAAAACAAACAATTCTTTTGTTTGCTTGATGCTTGATTCTTTCACTGTGGCAGAATCACTGAACAGCGCATGCATTTCTGTAATTAGAATTGAACTAAGTCAATGCAGTTTTTATTTCCTAATAAAGTCAGTGAGTCATTTTCTACCGCTTGTCCCAACGGGGTTGTGCTGGAGTCCATCCCAGCTCACACAAGGTGAAGGATGGGGGACACACCCTGGACAGTTCACCAGCCCATCATAGGGACTTTGCTCAAGGGTACCTCAGGGCAACCCATTGGGAAGGGGCTTGAACCCCCAATCCTCTGATCACGCAGCCAACACCCTAACCACAACACCACTGCTGCCCCATTTCCTAACAGAGATGTAATATATTTTGTCACCCACCCCCCGATCTGGAAGTGGTAGAATTTTCTGATTTATTATGTTAAATTGAGGTGAGCCTAATAAGATGAGGAGTTTACTCAAAATAATTAGCTACATTGTAACGTTGAAGCTGCTTGTACAAAAAAATGTTCAGTATTTTCCTGCTAAGCCAAGAAAGACCTGCAGCAATTTAACTCATTTTGCCCCATGAACTGATCGCACACTGTAAAGGTTGAGGTTTGTTTTTGGCACAGTAGAGGGCGCTCTGTTCTGAATGAGCACACTTGAGCTTATGAAGGCACAGGTGAGCTTCATTGGGGCTGCTATTTAAGCCCCGATGAGTCAGAACAGAGCATGGCTCATTCACTAGGTGAAGCCTACACTTAATGGTGGTTTTGATACTTTTGGTAACTTGGTTTAGACTGCGGTTCCTTGGGTCTTGGTTTTAGTTAGAACTGCAGTCCTTGGATCTTGTTTTGGTTTATATGAGCAATAAAGCTATGTTCCAGAGTAAAGCAGGAGGATTGTGGAGAATTTCCCCTGTGTCATTCTAAGTGGGACGTTGGTGGACAATCTCACGACATGGAGAGTGGGACACTGGCAAAGAAGGCCGCCCACGACACGGAAAGCAGAAAGCTGGCAGAAAATGCTCCCTGCGCCGTGCAACGAGGGAGGTCGACCAAGATGGCCCTTCGCAGCATGGAAAGTAGTATCGAGGAGTCGACCCCCAAACCTAGTACCACTAACCCCGTCTGTCAGGAAGGAAATGGAGGCTGAGCTCACCGCCATGGATCAGGAAATCTGTGCACGGAACCAGGATCTTGATGTCTTGAATGCAAAGTGTAAGAGATTAGAAGATGACAATTTCTCCCTCCATGTCATGAATCACCAGCTGCAGCTGCAACCAGTCGGAGGTATGATCCCTTCAGGAAGAACTGGCTAAAGTAAAGAACTTGAGGAAAAGCAGGCTGGGTACCTAGAGTGTAAGAAAGTATGTAAGGACCTAAGTGAACAGGTAATTTGGTTAACTGACAGCTTGGGCAGTACCCAGGAGAACCTAAGGTCTGAATCAGAAAAACGCAGACAGGCCAATATAGTGCACAGTGCACTTCTCACGGATATTCACCAAAGAGATGAACAGATCAGCTGCATGAACATTCAGATCACTCAACAGGAGGAGTTGCTGACAAGGCTCAACCAACAGCTGACAGAGAGCGAGGCATGAGGAAAAGATCACCCATCTGCTTTCTCAACTTGAGGAGACCAAAGGACTCTTGCCTCTTTGTCAGAGTGACATCGAAACCATGGAAATGGAAAGAAAGGCTATAGCTCAAGACAATGGTGAGCTTCAAGTAGAGGTCAGTAAACTCATGCAAGAGAGAGAGGTCCTGAGGAAGGAACTGCAAGCTGCAAATGTTGTCTGGAGGGAATGGCTGAAGAGAACAGAGGAACAGGGGATGCTGGACACTAAAGTGGCCACTATGGAAGAACAGTTGAATCGGACCAGAACAGAGCTGAAGCAGGTGCAAGACAACAGCGCCGCTCTGCAGGCTGAACTGGAAAAAGCCCGGAGAGAGGCCAGTAAGTTCTGCACACAGAATCTGCAAGAGCTTGTCAGAGGTATTGAAGCTGAATGGAAAATCTTCAAATCTCAACTCACTCAGCAGGCCCCAGTGCATGCTGGGACCCTGGTGGAGAGCTTCAAAGAGGAGCAGCTGAGGAACAGTCCGATGGAGAATGAGAGACACGTAAAGATTCCAGTGACTGAGCAGCCATGTGAGAGCTCTGAGAAGGGTGCCCAGAGCACAATCAGAAACACCCTACCTTCTGTTTTCCCTCACAATTCAGCAGACTCAGAACAGGGTAACCGGTTGAGGAGTCAATGTGAAAGTTCTCGCAGTGGAAGCAAGAGCAGGGACTCTGCCACACTGAGCTCCAAGCAACAGAGAGACAAAAACATGGTCAAGAAAAGGAGGAAAAAGGAGCCAAGAAACATCAGCAAGGAAGCTTTAAGAAACTGAACAACAAATGCTGCACCTCAGATTCTGGGACAGGAGACATGGAGAGCGAGGATGACAAGGGTTTGTCTCCAAGATCGAACTGTGTGAAAGGCTCTTCCTCTTTGATCCTTAAGGAATCCTCTGTGTTTAGCTCTCTGTCTGTGTCCTCTTTGCACGGGAGCTTGGGCTCACAAAAGCTCACGCAGTCTTTGGCAGAGCAGCAGCCAAAGCAGTGGAGGAACAGTCTGACGGACAAGGAGAGCAAAGGGAAGATCAACATTGAACTTGAGCCTTTCCACCCCAGTGGAAACACTCCCACAGCAGTGTTGTCTAACAGCAAGTTCCGCTTCATTGTGATCGATGGTAACGGTGTGTGATATTGGGCAGAGAGACACAGGGCAGAAAGGGACAAGACCATTTGTCTGACATCCAAGCAGGAGATGGATAGTCCTCGCTTTGCAGGCAAGGGGACAGGACAAGTGTATGAACTGAGTAAGTGTATGTCTATGTTGAAATGGTTTGTTAAGAACTATCAGAAATTCAGTGCCCCTCTGGAGATCATCATCGAAGAAAGTGGGAGAAGCCGCCCTTATGACCATGGGGTCCCACAATGGACAAAGACTTTGGGATACCCCTCACCACCGCCAGCATCCCTGGACATGGTGACGGCTGGTCTGGGGCCCCTTTTTGTTAAAGTTAGTTTTGTTTTGTGGACCTGGCCATGTGCCCCATAATGGGCTATTTTTTGAAGGGTTTTTTATTCTTGGCCCCCCCCCCCCCCAGAGGCTCAGCTCGGGGCGAGGCTATGTATTGGTGCCCCGGGAGTTGCGCCTTTTTTTGGGGGGGGGGGGGGGTTCTATCACGGGCGAGGTTTGTTTTTGGCACGGTAGAGGGCGCTCTGTTCTGACTGAGCACACCTGAGCTCATGAAGGCACAGGTGTGCTCCATTGGGGCTGCTATTTAAGCCCTGATGAGTCAGAACAGAGCTCAGCTCATTCACTAGGCGAAGCTTACACTTAATGGTGGTTTTGATACTTTTGGTAACATGGTTTACACTGCAGTTCCTTGGATCTTGGTTTTAGTTAGAATGCAGTCCTTGCATCTTGTTTTGGTTTATATGAGCATTAAAGCTATGTTCCAGACTCCTGGCTCTTCACTGATGTTCTTCCCAAACCCTGCCACCGTTACACACACCTCTTAATGTTCCTAGCAAACCTGTTTTCAATTTCTGTTTGTCATTTTTGAATCTATGTTATTAGTCTACAAATTTCACAACCAAAAATATATTTTTTTGCTTTTTGAACCCTAAACAGGTGTGTCTTATTAACATACTGGCTGACAAATGCTGTTCCATATCGTCATATTTTAATAGTTTAAGCTTATTTCATGTTATAAACTGTAAAAAAACTACTGAAGCCAAGTTCTGTTTCTGAATGTTTTTGTAGAAGCACTATTTCTGTATCACACACTGTAATATACAGCTGTGTCTTCCATCTGCTTGTTGAAGCCTCGTAGAGTCACTGTGTGAGGTTTCTTGAATTGCACTTCCACTGCTACTAAATCCAATCCATTCCATTGATTTCTCTGTGATGTGATGAATACAGTTTGTGCAGTAGCTGCTATCAGTCAAGGAACATCTAGAAACTTTACACCTGATGTTTAAGGACTGCCCAGACTGAACAACCAGGTGAGCTGGCTGAACAAAACCAACTTGCCCAAAAACATCTGCAATGAAAGAAACACAAAACATGTAACTCCCCCAAAAAACAAATACATAGAATTTATATTGTCAAGTGTTATCTGCCATTTAATAATACGTCAGTTACTGATGTGTAAAATACTGAGATGAATAGCTGTAAGAAGCAGCAGAAAACATGCAATGTTTGGTAACATGGTCTCTGTTGAGGCAGAACTGGTGGAATCTTTTTTCAGCTCCAATTTTAGGAAGAGAGGTCATTTGCATAAAGGAATCAATAATGTCTAAATTAGAGTTGTTTATGGGTGTGATGGGCAGCTACTAATAAACAAATTAAACATTATCCTATAAAAGCATTGTTTTTAAACTTGCTGAAAGTCATTTTTTATTATGTTTCTTTTTCAAAAACTGATTGATGTTAACTTTCTTTAGAAAAATGCAATAGTGCAGATTAAATCCCTAGAAGTAACTAAATCTTATGATTCACATCAGAGTCATACAGCAGTTACTTTGGTTTGGCAAAATGCCCGATGGTCTGACTGATCACAAAGCTGGTTGTAAAAAGTGTTAAAATGTGATCTAAATGATCAGTTCTCTTCAAATCTCTTCATCTGAGGATGATTTTTCTTTTGATCATGTGCAACGTGTTTCTGCAACCACAAACCAGACATAAAATTAACTGCAATATCTATCAGCATGTTTACACTGTTTAAAGCGGAAAATAAAAGCAGAGAGAGAAAGTCGTAGGTCTTAGTGAAAAAGCTCTCAAAAAATAAAAAAAAAGACTAAATCTCCTGGTGAGAGATTTTGTTTGAATGGATGAAAATGATGTTTCAAGTGAGCAACAATCAAGACAAGACGTCACGCAAGAATGACCCTTAAATGAAATTACTGAAACTACAGGAAAAGGTAGGAACTCTTAGCGAAAGGCTCAGAACTAATACCAATAATCCATTATCTGCCGCTTGTCCCAAACGGGGTCGCGGGGGAGTGCTGGCATCCAACCCAGCACACACAGGGCGAGGACAGGGGACGCACCCTGGACAGGTCGCCAGCCCATCGCAGGGAGGAGCGAGACGGAGCACCTTGCTCAAGGGTACCTCAGGGCAACCTATTGGGAAGGGGTTCGAACCCCCAATCCTCCGAGCAAGTGGCCGACGCCCGAACCACTAGGCAACCGCTGCCCCCAATACCAATAATATCAAACTTAATTAATAAACAAAAACACATTAATTAATCCATTTGTTAAACTGCATGAGGTCAAAACACTCATCTGCTGTGAGCTGTGAACACACCCTGTTCAAATACAGACTGTATATGGAGCGTGATTCTGAGCGTCCCTGCTATCAGTCATCTCTCAGACACGTCCACTCTCTACTGAACAGTCTGCTTTTATGAAGCATTTATGAGCTTCAGCATAAAGATGAGTCTGTCTTATCTTGTGTTTATGGTACTGGTTTCATGTAAGTTCCTAACTTTTTGACAATGTTATTTTATTC
>JABMDN010001029.1:0-13257 GCA_017165825.1 Hepsetus odoe
CTCAGCAGGACACCTTCCTGAGTTTCTGTTCTGGGTTCAGTGATGATTGATCTTCTGTGAGTGAGAGACTAGATGGAAGGGTAGTGAGACCAGGTGTACTGGAGGAGGGTTTAAACTGTTCTACCATGGTGTGGATGGAAGGAGGAATGGGGGAGGAGTTATCCTGAAGGAAGGGTATGTGGAGAGTGTTTTGGCGGTGAAGAGGGTGTCAGGGAGGGTGATGAGTGAGAACAGCTATGTTATACGGGTTGGAGACGGTGATGAAGAGACAGGTGGTGTAGCTGGAGGTGTCAGAGTTAAAGATGCTGAGATTTTTGTCAGGGGGACGAGGATGGACAGGATTAGGGACAACTGTATTAGAGGGACAGTTCAGGGTGGATGGTTAGAGGACACAGTGTCTCTGTGAGACTGTGTTGGTTTGGACATGTCCAGAAGAGAGATGAGGATATCAGTAGAATGATGTTGAAGATGGAGCTGCCAGGAAGGAGAAGAAGAAGGACAAAGAGGAGGTTTATGGATGTGGTAACAGAGGACATGGAGACGGTGTGGACAGAAGACACGGAGACGGTGTGGACAGAAGACACGGAGAGTTTAGAGGGAAATGTTTTCATTCTTTTCTGGATTTTCTCCTGAAAACTTCTGAAGAAAATCTCTGTAAACCTGCTGCACCGACTGTGACGTAGAACATGAAGGACTTCTTTATTCGTTTAACTTCTGAAAAAGAACGACTCCATCCAGAAAGCACATCACTCCACCCATCTATCACTCCATCTATCACTGGTGAGATGATAGGTGGGATTCGAACCTGGGACCTCTTGATCCACAGGTCCACATAGACAAGTACCACCACTGGACCAGAACCACCATTCATTCATGCCCACGTCTGATCACTCACACACACACATTTACGGCATTTAGCAGACGCTCTTATCCAGAGCGACTTATATGTCCTAATTACAGGGACAGTCCCCCTGGAGCAACTCAGGGACCCAGTGGCAGTAGTGCCAGAGGTGGGATTCGAACCGGGGACCTCTTAATCCAGAGGTCCGTAGGCAAGTACCCTACCACTGGACCGCGGCCCCTCAGTGCGGCGGACTCGCCGAGTGCACGCCCCTCCCCCTCCCACTCCCACTCCCACAACAACGTGGTTAAGCACACCGGCCAATCGCAGAGCCCCTCTCCCCTGTCACAACAATGTAGTTAAGCACACCGGCCACGCCCATGCCCATGTATAGAGGGGTTTATTCATTTTTTTAGGGGCAGATTTAAATATGAAACATTTTAGATGTGGGTTGTGGGTTGGACCAGCTCTTACGGGAAAGTACACTTTTTTTGGCCACGAGGTGGCAGTATGGTGCAACATCTGAGCTGAAAAGCATGCACGACACACCAAAATCAAATGCCTCAGCATTTCACCCGTTCAAGTGGAGTAGTGTGGAAATCTAGGGGATGGTACCTTCCTCAAGGGGACCTCAGGAGAAACTTCTAGTCTGGGATTCGAACCCACAACCTTCTGATCATGCGTTCTAGTCCCCAATCACCACCTAGTGCTGGCTAAGCATGTGCTTCTCATGTCTCCATGCGAAAATGAAAGAGATTATTCTTGCCATTGTGAAACACAGTTCAGCACACAGTGAACCACAACGAAATTACACCTGCGCATTTTACCCACACACTCACAAGTGCACCAGGTGGCAGCTATTTAATGTGTCCAGGGAGCAGTGACGGGGACGGTACCTTGCTCAGGGCAACCCACTGGTCTGGGATTCGAACCCACCACCTTCCGACCCTGAAGCCAGCTCCCTAACCACTAGGCCACCGCTGCCCTAAAAATCTGCTTAATGTTGGATGTTGGAAAATCAGGAATGCCTCTCAGAAGGCAGCACTGGCTTAGTGTTTAGGGACAAAGCCCCAGGACCAGAAGGTAATGGGTTTAAATCCTGGACTAGTGGGATGCCCTAAGGTACCCTTGAGCAAGGTAATGTTCCCAGCACTGCGCAACAAATATGATATGGTTTAGAAATTAAGCGAGTTACGTTTGCAGGATTAAGCAGAAAAACCATGGCTTACCTTTTCTTGCTGATGGTTTCCTCTCCAGCTCTTTTTCGGGTGATTTTTTGGGTGGGTCAAATGCCGCCTTCATCTGCGCCACTTTGATAGACTGTGCAGGATCTATGGCAACGTCGGCTTTGGCCTCGGCAGGCTTTGTCCACTCCATCTTCTCGTGCAGCTGGATGGTGTCTTTTATCAGGTCCGAGTCAGGCCTGCAATTCAAAGTGTTTTGTGACTTTCCCCTGATCGTGACACCGCCTGGCGTGGCTGAAGGCCTCAAGGGATTCTTCGTTGGGCTGCTTTGATTGGCTTGGCTCAGCTTGACAGAGCTGGGGTCAGAAGTCTGGGCTGCAAGCTCATCCTGTGCACTGGAGGAGAATATTGCACATAGACAGCAGCCCCAGCCTTCCATGATTCAAACCCAGCGACTCCACAACCCCCTACTTTTGTGGGATCTTCTGTGTAAAGATTTGTGATACAATTTTTTTTCGTGTCTGTCTGCGGGTAGAGAATAATCAAACACTTTGATTTACATTTTAAAGCAGCAGCTTTGTCCTTTCCATGACTCGTGCTGATCCCCAGGTCACAGATGAGCTCAATGGGAGAACTGGATACAGATGTTTCCTTCTGGATATGAGTCTTCTTAGTGCACTGCCTCACTTGGTCTCTCCCTGATAACGCCATTTCATCCGAGGATGTGTCTCCTTCCCTCATCAACGTTACATCGTCTTTGTGGCCGTGTCTTTCTGAGGTTGTGGTAGAAGACTTGTTCCTTGCTTCAGTTTGAGATCTTTTAGATGTCAACCCTGAACACGGTGGATCCATTTCACCTTTAAACCCATATATGATGGCAGGGAGCGACAGTACTTCTGCTTCTGCACTCACCACTGTCACAAACTTCTCAGGGATCTTCTCAGTTTGGACATCAGCCATTTCTGCTAAAGAACCTCCCAGGTTACTATCTGCTACATTTGTAGAGGGTGTGACATCAATCTTGTTCTTTTCTATTTGGCCTACACGTTCATGGACAGACCCAGAGGTTGCACAAGATCCTTCTTTCATCTCCTTGCCTTGGGGCAATGAAGATACATTCCAGGGTTTCGTTTCATGAGGGCAAGAGAAGCTTTCTGAAAAAAGCTCCGACGCATTCCTTTCCTCACTCGCTCCTTCAGCTAGTGAGCTATTACATGAAGTATCAGTTTTTCTGTTTTTCTTCAGTTTCTCCAAGCCTTAGGTGTGGTTCTCCTCTTTCAGTTCTTGCAGCCTTGACTTAATCGGAGTGTTAATTATCACAAAATCTAAATTAGTCCTACATGCCTCTCCTGCAACCAATCTGGTGTCTGGAGATGGTGATGCTGTTTGCAACACTTTACTTGCTGTATCAAGCCAGTGTTTAGCTTCTCCAAAGCGTTCCCTGGAGCCTTGCACTTCTGTGGTAACAGCCTCTAGAGCTGTATCTTCTCGGTTTAGGATTCGGGGCTTTTCCTCAATCAGCAACTTCACCATTTTATATTGTGGTCTGTGTTCTACAGTGGCATCAGGTGGCACTTCCATCTTGTTCTCATGTTCTGATACCACCACCACATCAGGCCTCATCTCTTGAAATTCACCCTTGGCTGTGCTACACCTTTCTCTGGATTCAGCAGAAACTGTTGATCTTTCTGGTTCAGAGTTGGAGGCCGTAACTGTAGCAGTAGGTCCATGATGGCCTGCACTTGGATCATCGGTTGATCTTATGGCACTCAGAGGTTCCACGTTGTCTGTGCCTCTAGATGATTCTCCAGGCTTCTGTAGAGGCATTTGATCTCTAAAATCTGCCTCATTGATGTCCTCCGTCAAAGTGGAGGCCTTGAGGTCAAAACTTTCCTCTTGTTTCTTAACAAAATCCTCTGCAGTTTCCTTCTTGCTTTTCATTCTTGAAGCGATTTCATTCTTCTCTTCATAAGTCAGCGCTTCCTGAAAATCCCCATCTTCACTGAGCCGCTCAGTGTAAAGATCAGAACCCTCATCCTTGCTAAACAAGTCCCTTCCTAGGTCCTGGAAGTTCTCCTGATGTGAAACAGGCTTCCAATCCATCATTCACGGAACTTTCTGAGTCCATTCCGTCGCGCTTTTCTGCACAAACAGCTTGTGAAAAGCCACTCACCTCAGCGCTCAACATGCCTCTCTCAGAGACTTGATCATGTAGCTGCCGTGTAACCCAAGGCACAGTCCTGCCTCCCTCTCCTCCCTCTTTCTCTCCATCCCCTCCCTTCATCCACCCTGCCTGTGCCCAGTCTGTGGGAGGGTGGTTTGTGTGAGAATGCACATCCAGCTCCAGGGTAGGTAATATTGGCTTCACTCTGGGGGGTAGGTAATAATGGCTTCACTCCGGGGGGTAGGTAATATTGGCTTCACGCCCAGCCTTTCGCCACCCTCTCCTACTCATTGGGGTTTCCTTCCTCCTCCTAACAACATTCATTATCACTCCTTCAACTTGCAGCTTCAAACTCATCACCCTCCCTGACACCCTCTTCACCTCCAAAACACTCTCCACATACTCTTCCTTCAGGATAACTCCTCCCCCATTCCTCCTTCCATCCACACCATGGTAGAACAGTTTAAACCCTCCTCCAGTACACCTGGTCTCACTACCCTTCCATCTAGTCTCTCACTCACAGAAGATCAACCTTCCTTCTCTCCATCATATCAGCTAATTCTCTACCTTTACCAGTCATGCTGCCAACATTCAAAGTCCATCCCTCACTTCCACTCTCCTCTCCTTCTTTCTCTCCTTCTCCATCTGGACATGCCCTCGTCCTCTTCTTCTTCTTCTTCTCCTTTGTCCAACAGTAGTCCAGTGTCCACCAGCACCCTGTAGTGGCTGGATTGACAGTGCTAACAATGCTAACAGCGCTAATAAGTGTTAATGTGTTACCTGCTCTGAACTGTGGAGCTCCGTCTACAAACAGCAGTAGAACCCGTTAATGTTCTTCGGCGCTGCTGTTGGAACAGTTAAAATAACTAATAGTGCGAGAAATGTGAACACCGGAGTTACAAAAACACGTCCTTTAGGTCTGGAGCTCAGACTGTGACACTCCTCCTACTACAAGACCAAAACAATTCTGTCCCCCAAACACTATATGTCCCCTCTCCAGCATGACTCAGCACTGCTCCTCTCTACTAGCAGTGTGAAAGTGGGAGACTTTCGGTTGCAGTTTCTCTTTGGTGTATCAAATAAAAGTCCGGTTTGCTCAATCCATTTTTACATTTCAGGCCATTTACATAAAAGAATAATAAATATTGCCGTGATATATAACAGGGGCAGCGGTGGCCTAGTGGTTCGGGCGTTGGCCGCATGATCGGAGGATCTGGGGTTCGAACCCCTTCCCAATAGGCTGCCCTGAGGTACCCTTGAGCAAGGTACCGTCCCCGTCACGCTCCTCTCTGCGATGGGCTGGCGACCTGTCCAGGATGCGTCCCCCGTCCTCGCCCTGTGTGTGCTGGGTTGGACACCAGCACCCCCCCGCGACCCCGTTTGGGACAAGCGGCAGAAAATGGATAGATGGATATATTACAATGCCATCGACGTATTTACCGTATTTATTGATTAAAATGTGCATAAGATATAAACCAGGAAGAAAATGCATAATATTTCTGGTTTATATACATTTTCCACACTTGAACTAGTTCTAAAAAATCTATAAAAGAAACAAACCTATTTCAATATATTCTACTAACTCTACCTTAATAGAAACAGGTGTCAGATAGATTAAATAAGCGTCAGTGAAAAGTTTGCTGGGTTTAAACACAGACACCAAAAGGTGATAATTCGGCCTGATTTCACACTGGGTCACATGTATATGCATTAAACATCAGTAAAGGACGGTGTCAGCATCAGACCTACTCAGGTACATTCTACTAACTGTACTCTCTACTGATGTTAGAAATGTCCCACTTCCGGTTCCGGTGGGAACACTGCTGCACGTGTCTGGCTGCTGCTTTCTATTGGAATTTGTTTGTTTGTTTGTTTGTTTGTTTGTTTAGTCTCTTTACTCGGTCCTGTATCCCAATATTGCTCATTCTGTGTTAGTGAGTTGCTATGGTGATTTCCATCTGACTTTGCTCAGCTTTTGGAAACTGCATCAACTTTTCCCGCACTACTGCTTGGATTTGCACTGGATTAACTTCTTACTCCAGCGTCAACCTTTCTATCTGGACATTCATCGTGTGTGAACTCCGTGTTCGGAGTAACGACCCAGACCCACGTCCCCGTCTCACCCCTGTTCTGCGAGTCCTCTCCCTGCTCACCCTGCACCTGCTCAGAGCTGGTGAGTGAGTCACCACCCAGGAGCGTCTGCTAAATGCCGTAAATGTAAATATAAATACACGCCATCTCGAGCTCATACGGCCTCTGCAGAGCGCTCTGAGTCGCCCGTCGTCCCCGTTATGTTCACCGTGCCTCCAGAATTCACCACTTCATTCATCACACTTCTCCTTCTGCAATCCCTTCAATCTGGTCCTCCCGGCCTGACCGTCACCGCCCGCTCTCTACTGCGTCTCACCGTGGAGTCCACTCTAATCACCGGAGAGCTCTGAACATGGACACCAACCACACGGACTCTGAACGTCATCCTGTGATTACAAGCACAAGTTTAGCTCTCTTAAACATCCGCTCACTGACTGACGAAGCTCTTGTACTTAGAGAACTGATATTGGATAAAAAACTGGACATGCTTTTACTGATTTAAACATGGCAACCCAGCAACGACCTTCTGGAAGTGAACAAGCTCACTCCTGCAGGCTGCAGCTACATGTGTAAGCCCCGTGGAAAGGGCCGAGGTGGAGGCCTGGCTGCTGTCATTCAGGATGGGGTGCAAGTTAAAGTTCTGGACTTCCATGATATCTCCTCTTCTGAATATCTTGTGTTCAAAACTGTCAGTACTAAACCGCTTGTTGTAATTTTGATTTATCGACCACCTTCTACGTCTCTTTCTCCGTTCTTCTCGGACCTCAGTGAACTTCTCACACTTACCTGTGCCCTGTCTGAAAACATCATCCTGCTCGGTGACTTTAACATTCATATAGACACCGTCTCTCCAGCTACTTCAGAATTTTTGGACCTTCTTGAATGTTTCCATCTCACTCAGCATGTGAACTTCCCCACACATACACGTGGACACATACTGGATCTGATTTGTTCATCTGGACTTAAAAACGCTTCTGTAAACTGTTCTTCTGTTGGTATTTCTGATCACTATTGTATCAAATTTGCTTTCGAACTAACCTTAGATAATCTATGTAAAAAATTTACAATTTCATATAGAAATTTGAAATCTGTTGACATTCAAGGGTTCACCTCTGACCTGCTTACATCTTCTCTTTCAAATTTCTTTAACCTCTCCTGTCCTGATGCCATTCTGAATTTATACAACCGCTCCATTTCTGCCGTTTTAGATAAGTTGTGGGCAGCGGTGGCCTAGTGGTTAGGGAGTTGGCCCACGGATCGGAAGATTGTGGGTTCGATCCCCTCCCCAGTGGGTTGCCCTGAGGTACCCTTGAGCAAGGTACCGTCCCCGTCACTGCTCTCCAGGTGCTTTCAATAGCTGCCCACTGCTGCACGTGTGTGTATGGGTGAAATGCAGAGGACAAATTTCTCATTCGTGGGATTCTAAATAAAGGATTATTAAGTTTGCTCCAGTCAAAATCAGGGCTGTAGCTTCCTCTCGCTCCTCTCCACGGTTCACCCCTGAACGAAGGTCCATGAAAGCTGTTGGGAGGCGACTTGAACGGCTGTATAAGAAATGAGGCCTCACGGTGCACTCTCAGCTATATGTTGATTACATGCAAAAATATCAATCTGCCCTTAATACTGCTATAATAATTATAATCTAATATAATTATTATTCTCGGTACCTCTCCTCCATCATCAACAGCAGCAGCTGTAAGCCCAAGGCCCTTTTCACTAGTGTGAGTAAACTTCTTCAGCCCCCAGCATCTTCTCTCTCAGGTTCTCACTCATGTGAGTCCTTTCTTCACTTTTTTCAAAACAAAATCGATCTGATATATCAACTTTTCACTGGTACCCCTCCACCATCTTTCTTTCGCTGAGAAAACCCGGTACAACCCTTCACCAAGTTCTCTCTTACAAACTCAAACTCTGTTACTGAATTAATTAGGAAAATCAGTTCTTCAACCTCCATCCTGGATCCAGCACCTACTTCTCTTCTTAAATCCTATTTGTCTGCCATCTCAGCCTCCATCTCCCATCTCATAAACTGTTCACTCTCCTCTGGTGTTGTGCCACTGGGCCTGAAAGCTGCTGCTGTTACACCTATTTTGAAAAATAACTCTTTGGATCCCAGCAATCTGAGCAGCTACAGACCAGTTTCTAATCTACCGTTTATTTCAAAGCTCCTTGAAAATATATGATTAGTTCTGGTTCTTGTAAATAATCGTGTTCTTGTTATTAGAACAGCTCACCTGTTCAGGTAACTGTAAAGAGTAAATTCCAGCCATAAGATCCACCCAATACTACAGATAACCTGGAACAATAACACTAAATTCATACCTCCAACCATCACTGAGTAGATGTGAAGGACCTCTCCATTAATTTTGTCTATCACGGTGTAATCTCCACTATCAGACATCTTCACTCCTCTCAGCTGAAGACCAGAGATCACTGATGTTCTCTGTGTGTATTCAGGTCTACTGTGTGTGGAGCGCCCCTTCACTGTACAGATCTGAACACTGGATGGTCCAGATCCACCTGTGTGGTTATAAAGAACCTTTACTTCCTCTGATATGTCCAAATTCAATAGAAGATGCTCTTCAGGCTTTATATGAACCATGGTCTTCAAGGCCATGGAGAAAAACAATCAGGTACTTCATCCACTACAAATTATGCAAATCACTGGAGTCTGTCCTCAGTATTCAGTGAAGGACACAGTTGGACACTTACGCTTAACCCAAAGCTGCACATCACAAAGGTCTTTACCATCACAGTCACATGTGTATCGAGCTCTCTTACTGAGATCAGCTTCAGTGATGGTAAGAGACAGATCTCCCTGCAGGTACTGATCATGGATCATCTGAAAACCCTCCACTGATCTGCATGAAGCCTGATCACACTGAACCAGAGCATCATGGGGTTTATGGAAGAAGGTCCATCTGACCACACCAGAACATCTCCTCAGAGCAGGGGAGAATAGCAGAACCACTGATCTCCACCTCCACTGAAGGAACAGCTGATACAGACACTGAATGAGAGAAGACACTGTCTTCATTCTTTAAAGCTTCAACAATGAAGGAGTAAAGTGTCCTCAGCAGGACACCTTCCTGAGTTTCCGTTCTGGGTTCAGTGATGGTATGATTTCAGTTCCAATGTTCTTTATAACATGGGTTCTAATTTGGGTTTGGTTTCATTTCCATCTTAAAGAGCTCGATGAGGAGATCTGGGGACTATTAAGTTCCCGTGTTAGTCTCCAGATAAACTAAAGCTCAGTTTGGATCCAGACATGATCAATCAATCTGGGGAGGAAGATGAGATCAAGACCCCGGTGAAGATGTCCAGACCACAAGTTCCTGGAGTGGATTTTCACTTTCTGGACCTCAGTTGGACTTCAACACCAAACACTTATGTGGAAGCATCATCATCATCATCAACATCATCATCATCATCATCAGTGACTTCAGGACACACTGGATGGAGGTGAAGAACTTCATGACTGAAACACACACACAGAAATGATGAAACACACATTAATCAACGTCCAGTCCTGAAGAAGACACGTCTCATGTCTCAGGTCACAGATATGTTCTGTATGAACATCTTAATAAATAGGATCGGAGCCCCGAAGCAGCTTCAGTCTTATTTCAGTTCAACATCAGAAACAGTGCAGTTCAGAAATTAGAATTAAATACAGATAAAACTAGTTTTAACTACGGGGACAGTAAATACATCAATTAGCTTCAAGAACTAGAACAGTACAAGAACCCAGTCACTACAGATACACAAGCCAGTGTATTTCACAGTGCTGGTCCCAGTACCTGTATGGGGAGGATTTTGTCAGGAAGAACATCTGTTGTAAAACTTGAATCAATTTTTGGAGAGTGGGGGCCTAATGATAAGGGACTCGGTCCCAGGATCAGAATGTCATGGGTTTGAATCCCAGACCTGTAGTTTACACTGAGGCTCCCTTGGATTGTGTTCACAATGACTAATAGTCACTTTCACTACGGAACACATTTTCCATACCGGTTCGGTGGAGGCCCGGGTTAACAAAGACCTCCACCAGTGCTGTTAGTCTACAGGGTGCTGGTGGACACTGGACTACTGTTGGCCAAAGGAGAAGAAGAAGATGAGGAGGAATGCATGTCCAGAAGGAGGAGGAGAGAAAGAAGGGGAGGAGAGTGGAAGTGAGGGAGGAACTTTGAATGTTGGCAGCATGACTGGTAAAGGTAGAGAATGAGCTGATATGATGGAGAGAAGGAAGGTTGATCTTCTGTGTGTGAGAGAAGAGATGGAAGGGTACTGAGACCAGGTGTACTGGAGGAGGGTTTAAACTGGTGTGGATGGAGTAATGGGGGAGGAGTTATCCTGAAGGAAGTGTATGTGGAGAGTGTTTTGGAGGTGAAGAGGGTGTCAAGGAGGGTGATGAGTCTGAAGCTAGAAGTTGAAGGTGTGATGATGAATGTTGTTAGTACTTATGCTCCACAACTTGGTTGTGAGATAGAAGAGAATGAAGAACTGTGGAGAGAGTTAGATGGAGTGATAGAGAGTGTACCCAGGGGAGAGAGAGTGATGGTTGGTGCAGATTTTAATGGTCATGTTGGTGAAGGAACAGAGGTGATGAGGAGGTGATGGGTAGGCATGGTGTCAAGGAGAGGAATGCTGAAGGTCAGATGGTTGTAGATGTTGTGAAAAGGATGGAAATGGCTGTAGTTAATACTTATTTGAAGAAGAGGGAGGAGCACAGGGTGACGTATAAGAGTGGAGGAAGATGCTCACAGGTGGATTATATTCATTGCAGGAGGGTGAGTCTGAAAGAGATCAGAGACTGCAAAGTAGTGACAGGGGAGAGTGTAGCTAAACAGCATAGGATGGTGGTCTGTAGGAGACCTTGGAGGTCAAGAAGAGGAGGAAAGTGAGGGCAGAGTCGAGGATCAAGTGGTGGAAGCTGAAGGAGGAGGACTGCAGGGTGGATTTCAGGCAGGAGTTAACACGGGCATGGGGAGGTGTTGAAGAGCTTCCGGATTGCTGGGAAACTACTGCAGAAGTGATCAGGCAGACGGATAGAAATGTACTTGGTGTGACATCTGGAAGAAAGAAGGAGGATAAGGAGACCTGGTGGTGCAACCCAGAAGTACAGGAGTGTGTACAGAAGACAGGGAGGTGAAGAAGAAGTGTGACAGTAAGAGAGATGAAGAAAGTAGACAGGTATACAAGGAGATGAACCGCAGGGTGAAGAAAGCAGTGGTGAAGGTTAAAGATCAGGTGTTTGGTGAGTTGTATGAGAGGTTGGACAGTAAAGAGGGAGAAAAGGACCTTTACCGATTGGCTTTGTGTTATCTTTGTGTTTACTTTTGTTATTGTTTACACCTGTTATGTTCAATATGTTTAGTTTATGAGTTCTGTGCACGTCATGAGTTATTAAAGTCAGTACGAAGCTCACAGCTCTGCACTGATGTCCAGCCCATGACACCCCATCTGAGATCTTTAAGAACACCTCAACATCTTATATTTGGTTCCAGAATGAAGACTGGAATAATACTAGGTATCTCTGTGCTCCACAGAGTGAAACCCCTTTCATAATCCTGTTCTATCAGACTTCTAAAATAAAGCTCAGCAGATAAACAGCATAACTGGAGCGTCCACACTCACAGATATAGAGCACAGTGAAGAAAGAGAGAAGAAGAGCGAGAGAGAAGGGTGAGAAGACGTGCCCTTCAGGGATGTTAATCAGGAAACAGGATCTGGTCTCTATGCTGTGGTTTCACCTTTTTAATAATTTCATTTCAAGAGTGGATTGTTTGCATTTCCAATCCTTTCAGTGAGCTGCTGAATTTTTCTCCTCTGTTGGAGGATCACCACCAGTGATATGAGAAGCGCACCCAGCATCAGAACCAGTGACAGCACAAATATCCACACAGGAACAGCAGCTCCCTGATCTCCACCAACAGATACACTCTCACACACGCTCTCTCTCACACACACACACTCTCTCTCACACACACACAGATACAGAAATAGAGCTGTGAGTCAACTTGAGCCACAGACTGACCGTCTCTGAGTCACTGATCATCTTCAGTTCTTCCTGTTCTGAACTCTCCTTCAACACAGTGTTAGTGATGATGCTAACAGTGTTAATAATGGTGTTAATAACAGTGTTAATAACAGTGTTAATAACGGCACTAACCTGTTTCCTGTTCTGAACTGTGGCGCTCCGTCTACAACACAGTGTTAATAACAGTGTTAATAACAGTGATAATAACAGTGACAAAGGCAGTGTTAAGAATAGTGTTAATAATGGTGTTAACAGTGATATCAGTGATAATAACTGTGTTAATAACAGTGTTAATAACAGTGTTAATAATAGTGATAATATCAGTGATAATAACTGTGTTAATAACAGTGTTAATAACAGTGTTAATAACGTGTTAATAACAGTGATATAAGTGATATCAGTGTTAATAACGTGTTAATAACAGTGATATCAGTGATATCAGTGATAACTGTGTGAATAACAGTGTTAATAACGGTGTTAATAACAGTGATAATATCAGTGATAATAACTGTGTGAATAACAGTGTTAATAACAGTGTTAATAACAGCACTAACCCGCTCTGAAGTGTGGAGCTCCGTCTACAAACAGCAGTAGCGGCTCTTCAAGACTCTCCTGTCTCCTGTAGTCCGAACAGAACCCAATAATGTTCTTCAGCGCTGCTGCTCCAACAGTTAAATAATGATCAGGGTGAGAAACGTGAACATCGGATTTGCAAGATTACGTCCTTCAGGTCTGGAGCTCAGACTGTGACACCAACCACGTCCGTGATGCTGATATGATCCGCATCTTTAACCCCCCCGATGATCCCCCCCCCCCCCCTTTAAGTATATTAAAGGTTAATATACTTTTTCCACACTTTATCTGGTTCTTTAATATCTATAAAAGAAACAAAGTTATTTCAGTATGTTCTACTAACAGTACCTCAACATGAACAGGTATC
>JABMDN010001033.1:0-13450 GCA_017165825.1 Hepsetus odoe
CAATATTCACAATCAGTGTCAACAAGTCTTACCCTCAAAACCCTTCATAGATCACACACCACAGCTCTGAGGAGTTTTTATTAAACAAATGAAATTCATATTTCCATTTAATGATCCATCCCATCATCCATCCATCCTTCTGTAGTTTGTGAAGCAAGCTTGGGTTTGAAGAAGGTGCTCTTTGTATGTCTTTGGAGATTTAGCACTTGATTTTATAACAAATGATCCCAGAAGCAGAAAGCTTGAAAGTTCAGGCTGTGTTGAAGAATAATGTTTTATTAATTTCTTAATGTTTTTCATAATGATTTTAACAAATACTGACTTTCAAATTGTTGTTGCCCTTGAGCAAGGTACCGTCCCCAAAACGAGACAAATAGATGATATGTTTTATTGACTGTATGTTTGCACTTGTTCTAATAAATCACTGAACCTACTGTTTCATTGTGTGTGTGTTAGTAACACATTAGTTTATCCTTCACACGGCCTGTTCGGCAGGGTTCACTGTGCTGTAATGAACTTCCTCTTCTTGTTGAAGAGCGCTCGGCCGCTGGACAGTGGAGTAGAGGAGCGTCTCCTGTGCAGGAGATTGTCTGAAATGAACACTGATGTACTGAACTTCATCCTGATCTTCTGGACCTGCTGTCATCGTGGGAGCAGAGCTCATGGCCAGAGCTGAGATATTACTGTACACAGCAGTATTCTGAGAGAGAGAGAGAGAGAGGGAGGATGTATAAAGATCTAGACAGTACATGTTATTCAGTTTTCTCTTGAGGTAGAGATATTAGCATGTAGGAAAAATTAACCTTAATGCACCAAACATGAGTCTTTTCTGTTTTTCTTTTTTTACTGAAATCTCACATCTCCATTGGCTCTTTCAGTAAAACTCACATCTCTGCTGCTGCTGGAAGATCCACCTCGTGTCCTGATGGATTTTGCAGAAACAGTTGAATCACATGAAGAACTTCAGTGTTAAATAAACTCCTGCAGTGTTTAAACAACCCTCAGCAACAGTCACTTTAACCCCAGTCATGTTTTTAAAGCGTTCATGATGGAGACGTATGCAGATAAAGCAAACAGAGCAGAAAACTGAATAATGCAGAATGTGTGAAAAACAGGCAGAATTCCCCTTTAACTGGTCCTGACAGAAACAGACTACAGTCATAACAGGAAGTGGGTCACAGAAAAGAAGAAATCTGAGTAAAGAAGGTTTTAGGAGAGTATCAAGCCAAAACAGTCGAAGACCATTAATCAGTTATTAATCATTATTCAGTGATCAGTTAACTTCTGAAGATACACATGATTCAAATTCATCCTCATAAGGAAGACTTCAAAAGAAGCTTCTTGTCTTTTTGCCTCCTCAGCCCACCACTAAAATTAAACGTTCACCCCCAAAAGTAAAAAAGGCCCTTGAACAGTTAAATACATGATTTTGAGGATTGAACATCTGAAATGTGGTTTAAATGAGGAGCCGCTCCCACCCACTCTTAGTCCAATGCTGTCACGCCCACCACGTTACCCAGGCCTGGATCAATTTTCTGTTCAAGTATCTGTACGCTGTGCTGATGTCTGTTTGTGTGTTTCAGCATTGATTGATTCTGGGTCGGCTGGCAACTTCATCTCCCCCACGGTAGCTACCCAACTGCACGTCCCTCTGTATCCCCTATCACACACCGTGTCCGTGAGGGCAGCCGATGGGAGACAGCTGAACCCAGGTGGGGTGTCACAGGTCACCGGTCCACTCACCGTTCAGCTGTCTACGCACACTGAAACCTTGTCCCTGTTCGTACTGCCGCTTTCAGATCACGGAATCGTACTGGACATCCCGTGGCTGAGGTCCCACAACCCGGTCCTAGACTGGAGGACAGGGGAAATCAGGTCCTGGTCCCCGGAGTGCTCTTTGCACTGTAACGCTTCACTCCCGTGCCTCTCCACGTCTGTGGAGAGCCCACTGGCTCACATTCCATTGTCTATCCCGGTCGAATACCGTTCAATGAGTGAGGTGTTCAGTGCAAAGAGGTCCACTCAACTCCCTCCTCACCGGCCATGGGACTGTGCGATTGAACTCCAGCCAGGGGCCACTCCTCCTCGCTCTCGCATCTATCCGCTCTCCGAGCCCGAGACGAGAGCGATGGAGGAGTATATTGCAGAGGCCCTTCGACAGGGGTTCATCGTACCGTCCACATCGCCAGCCTCCGCGGGGTTTTTCTTCGTGCAGAAGAAGGACGGCGGACTCCGGCCTTGCATCGATTTTCGGGGACTGAATGCCGTCACAGTTAAATTCCGCTACCCTCTCCCACTAGTTCCGTCAGCCCTCGAGCAACTTCGAGGGGCCACCATTTTTACCAAATTGGATCTCCGCAGTGCGTACAACCTGGTGAGCATTCGGGAGGGCGACGAGTGGAAGACGGCCTTTAGCACGGCGACAGGTCATTATATGTACAGAGTAATGCCGTATGGCCTCAAAAACGCCCCCTCCGTCTTCCAGTCGTTTATCAACGACGTCCTGAGGGACATGTTGGGTCGGTTTGTAGTTGCCTACATGGACGACATCCTGATTTATTCCAAGAACTACGACTCCCATGTCACGACTCAACCCCCGCCAGGCTCGATGGGCTCTGTTTTTTACCCGTTTCGATTTCACCCTGACCTACCGCCCTGGTACTAAGAATAACAAGGCCGACGCTCTCTCACGCCACTTCGAGCCAGCAGGGAGGGTGTCGCAGCCAGAACCAATATTAACCCCAACGGTAGTGGCAGCCCCAGTGCAATGGGACATCGAACGGGACATCCGGCAGGAAGCTGAGGGCACCTCCGTCCCATCAGGGTGCCCGCCTGATCGGATCTTCGTGCCGGAACGCCACCGCATCCGGTTAGTAAAGTGGGTCCACACTTCACCGGCCTAAGGGCACCCTGGCATTAGTCGCACAGGGGAACAGCTGAGCAGAAAATACTGGTGGCCCACCTTAAGGGCCGATGTTCGGGTTCTGGTCCGCTCCTGTTCCACCTGTGCCCAAACTAAGTCACCTCGTGAGTTGCCAGCCGGTAAGTTATTACCCCTGCCGGTGCCTACCCGTCCGTGGACTCACGTGGCCATCGATTTGGCCACGGATCTCCCACGTTCCGGGGGGCACACGTGCATCTTAGTGGTGGTGGACCGATTTTCAAAAGGATGTAGATTCATCCCCTTTGCTGCTCTTCCATCTGCTCGACAGGTCGCTGATGCTCTGTTCCAGTACGTGTTCCGGTATTACGGTTTCCCGGAGGACATCTTATCCGACAGAGGTCTGGCGGGCCTTCTTTCAGCGACTGGGGACCTCCGTCTCGTTATCCTCGGGTTACCATCCCCAAACCAATGGTCAGGCCGAGCGAACCATTCAAGAGCTGACTAGATTCCTCCGGGCGTACTGTCACCACCGGCAACACGACTGGGCTGAGTACCTCTACTGGGCAGAGTACGCACAAAACTCCTTGCGCCATTCCTCCACAGGCATAACCCCGTTCGAATGTGTGTTGGGGTTTCAACCACCCCTCTGCCCCTGGGATACCACACCTACGGATGTCCCGAGCATCGACACCTGGTTCCAAGGGGCTGAGCGCGTGTGGGAGAAGGCCCACACACACATCGAACGGGCAGTGCGCCGCTTCCGCCAACAAGCCGATAGGCGTCGACGGAAGGCCCCCGACTTCCAAGCCGGAGACAGGGTGTGGCTCTCCACTCGGGACCTCAAGCTATGGCTGCCTAGTAAGAAACTCAGCCCCCGGTTCATTGGGCCTTTCCAAGTAGAGGCCCAAGTCAATCCGGTCACTTACCGTCTCAAGCTACCCGATCACATGCACATAACCCCTGTTTTCCACGTTTCCCTCCTCAGGCCCTACGTTCCGGGGCCCCTGGCCGCACCGGTGGGAGAGGCTGAACCCCCTCCTGTCATCGTCACCGCGCAAGGTCAAGCCCATAAGGTCCACGCGCTCCTGGACTCCCGACGACGTCGAGGGGAGCTTCAATACCTGGTGGATTGGGAGGGTTACGGGCCGGAGGAACGCAGTTGGGTCAAAGCCCGGGACATACTCGACCCTCAACTCCGGCTTGACTACCACCGTAACCACCCCAGCCGCCCTGCCCCCAAACGGAGAGGTCGACCCCCTCGACACAGCAGACCCCCACAGCATCCGCCAGGACGGCGAGGGTCCGGAGCGCGCTGGACGGGGCGTCCGGAGGACGCCTCTGGAGGGGGGGGTGATGTCACGCCCACCACGTTACCCAGGCCAGGGGAGAGGTCCCCGTCCCCGGAGTACTGACCGGGCTTTCACGAGCACTCGTAATTATCACCACTGATCACCCGCACCTGAACTACCACACACAAATAGCCTGCCAGTCCGACCCAGTGTTGTCCGTTCACCGTCCTTACTGTTTGTCTGCACCGTGAGTTACAATGTTGTGTTTGTGTCATAGTTTGGAAATAAACGTGTCCCAGTTAGACCTGCGTGTGAGTGCCTTGCCTCTCGAGCATAACCATGACAAATGCAGAGCTAAACACAGCACACAGAGGATGTGAACGTTTTAAATGTGGTTTCAGTTTCTCACCTCAACCATAAAAACACAGTGATGAAGGTCAGAAGCAGAACCACGGTGACTCCAGAAGCTGCGATTTCCACTGCTGTGTGATCTGTATCAGTGAAGAGACGATAACATGTCAGAAAGATGTGGAGAAGATCACAGAAATCTTGCAGCGGAAACAAAGAGGAGATCTCATCAGACGAACGAACCACACCCTCACACACCACACTCACACACAGCACACTCACACACACTACACTCAAACACACCACACTCACACACACACGCCACACTCACACAGACCGCACTCACACAGACCGCACTCACACACACTACACTCACACACACCACACCCTCACACACCACACCCTCACACACTACACTCACACACACCACACTCACACACCACACTCACACACCCCCCTCACACACACCCCCCTCACACACACTACACTCACACACACCACACTCACACACACCACACTCACACACACCACACTCACACACCACACTCACGCACACCACACCCTCACACACTACACTCATTCAAATCACACCCTCACACACACCACACCCTCACACACTACACTCACGCACAACACACCCTCACACACTACACTCATTCAAATCACACCCTCACGCACACCACACACACACGCCACGCTCACACAGACCTCACTCACACACGCCGCACTCACACACTACACTCACGGAAACTGTGCTGATACAACATCCTCACACACTACAATCAACATCCTCACACAACAGACTCACAAACACACGCCACGCTCACACAGACCGCACTCACACACACCACACTCACACACTACATTCAGACACACAACACTCACACACCACACTTAAACACACAGCACTCACAGACGGCCCTCACACACCACACTCACACACTACACTCACACATATTACACTCAACATCCTCACACAACACGCTCACACACGCCACACACACACGCTACACTCACACAAACTACACACTCAGATGGCCCTCACACACTACACTTACACACACTGCACTCACACACACACTACACTCACTGCAATGGTTTTGACTGGTTTTGGAAAAGCTTTTTAAATGTAATCTTCAGCTGAAATAACTGAGAGAAAAGACAGAGTGTGTTTCTGCCCAGATTCGAACTGGGGACCTTTCGTGTGTGAGGCTCACACACACCACACTCACACACATCACACCCTCACACACACTAATCTCAACATCCTCACACAAAACGCTCACACACACAAGCTACACTCACACACACACACACTACAATCACACACACTGCACTCAACATCCTCACACAAAACGCTCACACACACAAGCTACACTTACAAACTGCAGTCACACACACTGCACTCACACACACACACTACACTCACACACACTGCACTCACACACACTACACTCACTATCATGTTTTACAATAACGGGTAAGGAAATGTTTTTATTTTAGATAATCGAGTTAATCAAATTGGAAAATGTACCCAAATTTCAGAACAACACTGGAGTTAATAACGGGTGATGAAGAAACGGAAATAAGTGATGTTTCCACCCGGTTTCAAAGTGGGGACCTGCTGCGTTTTAGGTGAACATGATAACCACTACAATACAACTGTGCTTAATTGTATGGTATAATTACTCAATTACATGATTAATGATATGCGTATTTACATTAATATTATTTATTTCTGTAGGGACAGAAGGAGGTGAAGGAGCTTCACTGGGCTGTAGTGGATGTTAAAGCAGGGAGCAGGACAGTGTGTCTCCAGGAGCAGGACTGGGAGACACTGTCCGATGTTGGTGGAGTTCCATTCAGCTCCTGCTCAGAGGACATAGAACTGATCACATGACTTTTAGTGATGTAGGACCTCCTGAAAACACCTCTGATCACCAACACAGTAATAAAGTAAGAGTGAAAACACACCTTCCTCTAACAGAGTCTCAGCAGAGGATTCAGTGCAGAGACTGAAAGTGTTCCAGTAGAAATCAAGAATAAAGAGACAAACTTTAATGCTGTGGTTTATTTGATGCTTCACATTTTTGTGAGTATGTGACTATTTACATATTTGTGAGGGTGTGTGTGTGTGTGTGTGTGTGTGTGTAAGTCTTTTTACATATGTGTTTGTGTGAGTATGTGAGTGTTTTTGTGCATGTTTTTTTTTTTTTTTTTTTTTTAAGGAGAGGTCAGGGGAATGGGGTTGGGGTGTGGTTAGGGGAGTGGTTGGGGTGTGGTTGGGGGTGTGGTTGGAGGTGTGGTTGAGGGCTGAGGATAGTTCAATCTGTCCCCATGTCTCCAGGTGGTCCAGGGTTCAAAGCCCAAACTCATCTCGCTGCCATAAGTAGAACCTTGTTCCTCTCCACTCTCTTACACTCCTCCCTCTTCCTCCATGATGTCGTCTCTCAGTCTGTAAATTCATGAATCAACTGAAATGTCTAAACTTGCTTACAGACATCAAAATACCAAAGCCAGAAATAAAGGTCCTATTACTGAGGGAGCATGACTAGAACTGAAGGTTCTGTTACTGAAGGACCATGACTAGAACTGAAGGTTCTGCTGTTGAGGGACCAAGACTAGAACTGAAGTTTTTTTTACTGCGGGACCATGACTGGACCTAAAAGAAACCCTCATACCTGTCCTCCATTCCTCTCAGTCTTTTGCCTGTTCTCCAAGACTCTCCCTGTCCTATGTTGATCATGAGGTGGACAAGGTTCTCCTCTAGGTGGGCTGGGTTCCTGAGAGATCTTAAATAAATCCACAGATGAACAGAAAATAAATACATAAGGAAATGTTCCTCACATAGTTCCTAAGTTTGGAACTCAAAGTAGGACCAAACCTGTTCTCCTTTCTCAGGATGATCTACAATCATCTCCTCTGATGGCTTCTTTTCTTTCTTATAGTTTATTTTACGACCTCTACCCCTGGTCCCTCTCCTGGTCTTCTTCTTTGGTACCAGGGGGAGGTCGTCGTCAACTACATCTGTTTGAACAGCAAGAAAATAATAGATCACTGTAGTGACTGTTGTGTCTTTACAGATTTAAAATACATTTTTCCTTCAGTATCCCTCCATCACATTAACAACACAGTATTTTATAGTTCTTTCATTTACTCACCCAAAGGCTGAAGCTGGTTGGAGAGCTCAGTCTCCAGTGGGTTTGGTTCCCTGGTGTTGGATTGAGACTGAGCTTCTTCAGTTACACTGTCATTGTCTGCGATAAGAAAAATTAATTAGGTAAGTATGGTTCTCCATAATATGGGATCTTTAAACAGGGAGTCTTCTGTCATGTATCTGCTTCCACATCATTACAAACTGTAAGTTCTAAGCTGTTTAAGTTCTATTCTTGTCCATCACTCACCAAGGTACTGGCTGTCCGAGTGGGCCAGCTGAACGGACTGTAGATGATCTCCACCACCAATCACAGTCTGCATCTCAGCTCCTGGGACAGATTTTGAGAAGATCAGCAGATGTTCAGTTGTGCTTCAGAAGGTGAATGTCCACTCGTGAAGTTGGGAAAAGTGAAACCCATTAGTAACTAATGCCTGACTGAGTTTGGGTGCTCACTATCTACTGGCAAACTCATCACTGAACCGTTTCTCACCCTGAGACACGAGGTTGTCCTTCCCCTCCATAACAGGCTGTGACTGGGAGTCTACTGGCTTGATCTCTGCAGTAAAATGAATAAAAATGATTGAATAAATGAACAAGAATTTAAAAAAATTTCACTTGTCCAACTTGAATCTTGTTTAGTTTGAATCAATTCATGAATACTTTTATATCCGTTTAATGTCTAGTGCTTATGTCCTGTACTCACCCAGACTCTGATCGAGAGCTCTCTGGACGTCCTCAAAGAGCACGTCCAGGAGCTCTGATATGATGTTTCTGCAGGACTCTGCATCACTTTCTGGAAATTAATTTGCGAAATAAATGCAGATTAAGCTCAATTCCTGCTTTTATATGAATTGATTATCAGTGGTGTCTTCATCTATATTTATTTAAATGTCTATCTGCTGTCATTTACTCACCCTGATGCTGGTCATGAGCTCTCTGGACATCTTCAAGGATGATGTCCAGGAGCTCAATGATGAATGGAGAATCAGTCTCATTCTGTAGGTGATCTCCTGTTTTAATATCAGTATTAATAGGAGTATCTGGGAAACTAAATCACATCATAAGGTTAAACATGTTTTATGGATTCTACTCACCTTCAGGTGTGGCTGTCAGTCTGTCCTCAATAGCAGTCAGTCCCACATCTGCGTCCACTTCAGCGGGTGCTATCTTTTTGACTTCTATTACACCATCAACAAATATTGTTCTTTAAAACTTGTTTTTTTCACATCCTTCTTTTGGATGTGAAGTAAATTTTGATGCTTTAAAGACTTGCACATCATGTAAAGTACATTTACAAATGAGAGGATCTTAACTGAGCCATTTATCCAGAAGCTACATGGGATAACATAATAGCATAGCAACAGCTTAGCAACCACCAACTTCTTGGTGCTGCAGCATGAAAGCAGGGGAGAGCTGACGCTGAGCCCAAACTTTCACCTTTACATCCACCTAGCAACACCTTAGTAACCACTTCCAATTACAGATAATCAGACTTTGACCACTTGAATCTTGTTTATTTTGAATCAATTCATGAATACTTTATATCCATTTAATGTCTAGTGCTTTGCGTCCTGTACTCACCCAGAGGGTCGAGAGGTGTTTTCTGGACGCTCTCAAAGAGCACGGCCCAGGAGCTCTGAGATGACAGCGCTTGCAGGCTTCGCATCGTCCAACATTTTTGAGAAATTAATGCAGATTAAGTTCAATTCCTGCTTCTATATGAACTGAATATCAGTAGTCTTCACCATCTATATATTAATTTACTTACCCAGACGTTGGTCATGAGCTTCCTCCTGGACATCATCAAGTATGATGTCCAGGAGCTCAGTGATGAATGTAGAGTCAGCCTCATTCTGTAGCTGATCTTCTGTTTTAATATCAGTATTAATGGGAATATCTGGGAACCTAACTCACATCATGATGTTAAACATGTTTTATGGATTCTACTCACCTTCAAGTGTGGCTGTCAGACTGTCCTCAATAACGGTCAGTCCTGGGCGCTCATGTCCGCATCAGCAGGTGCCATCTTGGGCCTCTCTGTTACACCATCGACAAATATTGTTCATTAAAACTTGTTTATTTTGCATGTGAAGTAAATTTTTATACTTGCACATCATGTAAATTACATCTACAAATAAGAGGATTTTAACTGAGCCATTTATCCAGCAGCTACTTATCCAGGGATAACATAACAGCCTAGTAACACCTTAGCAACCAGTTACATCCTATTACCCACTTTGCATAATGCAAGAATAGCCTAGCAACACCTTAGCAACCATCTACTTGTTGGTGCTGAAGCATGAAAGCAGGAGAGACCTGCTGACGCTGAACCCAAACCCTTTACCTTACATCCGCCTAGCAACACCTTAGTAACCACTTCCAATTACAGATAATCAGACTTTTAACAACTTGAATCTTGTTTATTTTGAATCAATTCATGAAATAACTTTATGTCCATTTAACCTCTAGTGCTTAGGTCCTGTACACCTGTCACCTGCAGAAGTTCTCCGACGACACTGCTATTGTTGGTCGTGTGTCGGAGGGGAATGAGCAGGAATACAGGGGGGTCATCAGTGACTTCGTCAGATGGTGCGATCAAAACCATCTGCGCATCAATGCCAGCAAGACGAAGGAGCTGGTGATTGACTTTTGCAGGAAGTCACCCCCCATCACACCGGTGGACATCCAGGGTTTGTGCATTGAAACGGTGGAGGAGTACAAATACCTGGGTGTCCACATCAACAATAAACTGGACTGGTCCGCCAACACAAATGCTCTGTACAAAAAGGGCCTGAGTCGTCTACACCTGTTAAGGCGGCTGAGGTCCTTTGGGGTAAACAAAAATCTCATGAGGACATTCTATGACACTGTGGTAGCGTCGGCTGTTTTTTACGCTGTGGTCTGCTGGTGTGGAAGAGTCGCAGTGAGGGACAGAGGGAAACTAAACAAACTGGTCAAGAGGGCCAGCTCTGTCCTGGACTGCCCGCTCAAGTCCATCGAGCAGGTGGGGGAGGAGAGGATGTTATCCAAACTAACATCCATCATGGACAACACCTCCCACCCCCTACACGAGACTGTACGAGCACTGAGCAGCTCTTTCAGCAGCAGATTTTTACACCCGCAGTGGAAGAAAGAACGCTACCGCAGGTCATTCCTACCTGCTGCAATAAGACTCCACAACTCATCATAACATTACATTGCTTGTTTACTATTATTATTATATATTATATATATTATTATTATTGTTGTATATTATTATTATTATTATTACTGTATTGTATATTTTATTATTATTATTACATTTATTATTTATTATTACATTTATATTCATATTTTTGCTATATTTATATTTTGCTACTTGTTATTTATATGTATAATTCATTCAAAACTTATTACCGTGTATATTACTCTTGTAGATATGCATATGTATATATATATATATATAGATATATATAGATAGATTATTTATTATTTATTTATAGCTCCTCTACTTTTCTCCTGTACTTGTTCCTGTTCCTCTTTCTCTATATCTTTATATATTTTTTCTTTTCTTTCTGTACACCTGTCTTTTTTTTTTATAAGAGCCCTGTAATGCCCAAATTTCCCATTCGTGGGATAATAAAAGATCACTCCACTCTACTCTACTCTACTCTACTCACCCAGACTCTGGTCGAGAGCTCTCTGGACGTCCTCAAAGAGCACGTCCAGGAGCTCTGATATGATTGTCTTGCAGGCCTCAGCATCACTTTCTAGAATTTTTTTTGAGAAATGAAAAATTATTGCAGATAATTTTAATTTCCTGCTTTTATATGAACTGAATATCAGTAGTTTCTCCATCTTTTGCTCTCCTTCACTCACCCAGTGATGGTGAATGTTCATGGAGATGTTCAGCTGATTGACCAACATAGTTCACATTTGTTTTCATTTCTTACCGAGAGGTTGGCTGATGGTCGCTTCATCATCATGGAGGTTGCTGAGATCAGTTGGCAGGACCTCAGCTTCTCCAGCTCGACGCTGGTATCCTCCTTCAACATGAATAAATATCAGCAGTTATCTTCTCCACACTGATGACACTTCAAGTCCTGTACAGCTGGGCTACACTTTTAAGTCCTTCAATCTCCACCACAATTGAAACTTTTCTCTTATTTGAAATCAATCGGATAAACATTCTCTTCATGCGGGACAATAATTTTGACGGGCACATTTGACAGCTTTCAATTTTGAATAAAAATAAAGACCAGCTACATGCAGGCAACATTGTCCACTTCAGGACTGTCTCACCTGAACGTGTGTATTATTCAGCATGTACTGAGAATTATTCCCTATTCAGTATGAATTATTTATTAAGTACTATGAAATATTCACAAAAACGTAAAATAATTAGAATTTTACATGAATTATTCATTATGCACTATAAATCCTTTATGATCCTCTATGAATTATAAAATATACACTGTAAGTCACTGACTATTTACTAAGTATTACTTTAAATAGAAAACTGATTATTATCCACTATGAATTATTCATTGTCTACAGTTTGGTATCCATTATGAATTTTTCAGTATCTACTATGTACTTTTCATTATCCAGTATGAATTATTTAGCATCTGCTGTACATCATATAGTAATCACTAGGCCTTATACAGCATCCACTATGAAATGTTAAATATCCATTATGATTTATTGCATATTTACTTTAATTATCTTCTGTTTATTTTTCAGTTTCCACTATGAATTACACAGAATCTACTATGAATTATTCTGAATTCACTATGAATTATTGGCACTATTCTCTTAACTGTCCAATCAGGGAAAAGGTCATTTACAAAGTTGACCAATCACAGTGTTTTTTGTAATGCATGATAGGTCACATCACAGAATAATCACAATGCCAGAATTTTACTCATTTTGCGCTCCTGTAAAAGTAGGCACAATAAAAGTCCTTACCAAAATAAGAGTATTTTAGACAATTAAAAATGGTAAAAATATAAAAAATAACAATCGTTATTGTATTATAGCGTAAATAATAACACTATTATTTTCACTTGCCATCACTGTATCAATGTTTTTTCAGGCCTAAAACTATTGTAAAAAACAATCATGCTATTTGTTGTATTTTATATTTCCTCTGTCCTTTAGCTTCTGCTGTAAAGTGTTCAGGATTCACTACAAATATCTCAGTAATTATTATGAATTATTTATTATCTACTTATTTATATTAAAATGTAATTTACTCACTCAGAAACTTTTTCCTCATAGCCTTTATCTCCTCCAACATCAAGTCCATGAGGCCTTGTAGGGCATCTTGGAGGGGAGTGTCCTCGATCTCCAGCGTCTCAGTTGATGGAAAGCTGAGACTGCTGGAGACGAGGACCATCGGCAGATTGAGGACTTCTGCCGATTCCTCCCCCTTTACTTGATGTTGGAGGAGTTTTCTCTCCAGATCCTCATTGTTGGAGTCAGGATCCTCCACCTTGTGTTTCCTCCTGAGAGTACTCCACACTCTCCTTATCCACCTCCACCTAGATTTTTTCTTTCTCTTCCTTGTTTTTCCTTCATTATCTCTGTCCTTCTCTCTCCTTTCTGTGTCGAAGTCGTCCAAAGGGACGTCACAGCAGCAAAGCATTCGTCGAGTCATGTTGTTCAGCGCTCTCTACGATGTCTTCACACAGAATGGTGTGAAAAGTGTTCGTCTGTCCAGAACTCAGCAGCTTCCTTTATGACATCACAGAGTTTCAGCTTCTACATTCTAATGTGGGTTCTGCTCCCAAA
>JABMDN010001036.1:0-11046 GCA_017165825.1 Hepsetus odoe
TAGAAGGAAAGGTTCCTCTTTTAAATCTTTGTTCCTTTTAAGGTTTCTTCTTCCTGCTTAAAGAGAGTTTAATCTTTGCGTCACCCAGTGATTACGCACTTGAGGTTTCAGCAAATCTGCTTTGTGCCGATGTCTGTTGCACAAAGTGCTTCACAAATAAATCTGAACTAAATCAACCCTCGAGGTGATGTAGCTTCACACATCAGGCCATTAACAATCAGGTTACACATTTTTGCTGAAGTTTTAAAAAGCTTCATTCAGTAAATAAAGGCTAACTGAACACTGCGGTGTGGTTTTGATGTCTTGATATGTGAGGACCTCTCATTTGAATGAACGCATATGAATGAATTAGTGGGGATAATGAAATAGGAGGAACAAACAAAATGAAACACTCAACTCCAATTTGGCAGCTGACTTTACAGGATATTTTCAACATTTGAGTGATAATTCTGTGTTTTGACCTACTTACATTTACATCCAGCCCAGTATGGACGCTGCAGCCACAACAGAGAAGGTGGCTTGCAGTGCACCCAGAGGGCTGCCAGTTCAAGCACCTGGACCAGCAAGAAAAAGTGGGCAAGTGAAAGAATGGTGGACAACACAGCTCCTTTAAGCAAAGCATTTAAACCCATAACCAGTGCTAGTATGTAGCCCACAGCTCTTGGTGTGTGTGTGTGTGTGAGTGATGGATGGATTAAAGAGGACAAATTCATTGTTCACATGTCTTTTTTTTTTAATCCCAGCATGTTTCATACGCAGAAGTTGCACTTGGTACTCCACTAGAGGGCAGTAGTGTTAACAAAAATGTAAAATAACATTGTTGTTTCTAATTGCCACATTTCAGTTAAAATGTATCTAAAAGTTTCTCATTCCTAGATAAGAGACTGTTTATTTAACTATGTAAAGAGGCGCTGGCGTGCTAATTAACAACTTACCAGCACAGGCTTGAATTTGTAAACTAATGGGTCACATCAAATTGTCATTAATTATTATTATTTTCTTAAAAATCTATTAATGAACATCAATTAAACTCCATCATGACCATCTCCCAGAACTACTGCAGCCAAATTCTCCTGTTCACAAGTCTAAAACATCTCCCAGGCCTTTGACTGTCCCTCAATTCAAACCATCACAGGCTCATTCAGGGTTGCAGCCCCGAGCTGTGGAACCATCTTCCTCAAAACCTTCATGAAATTACTTTTCTCCCCATGTTCAACATACAGCTGAAGACTCAGCTTTTCTTCCTCTTTTGTTAACTAATATCCCTCCTTATGTAAAACATCTTTGGATTTGCATAAATTATATAAATTAAACTTTTTTGATTCCTACATGGTACCGTTTAGCAGCTTGGTCAAAGCCACCAGAACAAAACATGGTGAACTCAAGACTGAACATCTGAGCAACCTCCCTGCACCCCTTTAGCAGGTCAATCACAGGTGAGATTGATTAGTATCACTCTCTGGCTGCTCTCTGTCTCCCTCTGGTGGGGGGGTCATAACTGACCATGTACAAATCCCTGGAAGAAACTAGGAGAAAAACAAAGAAAATATTTATTATATGGACTGCAGTGTGAACCCACACAAATATATATAACAAACAGCATACTACAGCTGAATAATAATTAAAAACAAGCTGCAAACAGACACCTGGTGACATAGAAAGAGAAGAAGAAGCGGGGCAGTGGTGGCCTAGTGGTTAGGGAGTTGGCCACAGGATCGGAAGATTGTGGTTCCAGGTTAGTGAAAGGACTTCAAGAATTCAGAAATTGGAACAGGAGCTACAGGAATCTGAGAAAGCATGGCCTTTGTTGAGCAGCTCCAAGAAATGGAGGCTGAGCTCATTGTAAAGGATCAGGAAATGTGTACACGTAACCAGAATCTCGAAGTCTTGAATGCAAAGCGTAAGAGATTGGAGGATGAAAACACCTCTCTTCAGGCCATGAATTACCAGCTACAGGTGAGCAACCAGTTTAAGGTGCATTCCCTTCAGGAGGAACTAGTTAAAGTAAATGGGGAACTTGAGGAAAGGCAGGCTGTGTACCTAGAGCGTGAGAAAGTCTGTAAGGGCATCAGTGAACAGATAGTTTGGTTAACCGAAAGCTTGAACAGTACCCAGGAGAACTTAAGGGCTGAGTCAGAAAGACTCAGACAGGCCAATATGAAGCACAGTGCACTTCTCAAAGACATTCACCAACAAAATGAACAGATTAGCGGCATGAACAGTCAGATCAAACAACAGAAGGAGTTGCCGACAAGGCTCAACCAACAGCTGGCAGAGAGCAAGGCCTCTGCTCTGCAGACAACCACATCAGCCACCCACGAAAGACTGAAACATGAAGAAAAGATCACCAATCTGCTTTCTCAACTTGAGGAGACCAAAGGACTCTTGTCTCTTTGCCAGAGTGACATTGCAACCATGGAAAGGGAGAGAGAGGTTTTAGCTCAGGACAATTTGAGCTTCGAGTAGGAGCTGAAGCAGGTGCAAGACAACAGTGCCGCTCTGCAGGCAGAACTGGAAAAAGCCAGGAGGGAGACCAGTAAACCCACTGAGCCAAAGACAAAGTGTCACGAATGGGGAGAAGTATTTGAGACCTGGGTGCCCAGAGGTGAAGATCCTGGAAAACACTACTTGTTCAGCAGGCCCCAGTACCAGATAAACTCATGGAGAGCTCCAAAGTGGAGCAGTGGAGGAACAGTCAGACAGATAATAGGGCAAAGTGAGAAAAAGTCAACATTGACTCCAGGCACCTCGATCCCACAGACACCTCGCTTATCTCCACAGTGACGGTCATCCAGAATCTCCTATGGGTTTGTCATCTAACAGCACATTTGGCTTCATCAGGATGGCAGGTAGTGATGTACAATTTGGAAGATTACAGGGCAACATTAGAAAAACACTACAAAAGATTACATCGGACCCACCCAGAGAATATGGTCAAGGAGGGCAGGTAATGCACAGTTTTGTATGTTTGATTATGGACAAAAAACTAAGAATTCACTGTATTTATGAGAATCTGGACCTCCGTGAGATTCACCCTGCAGGTACATAGAGCAGAGTATCACAGGGCCAAGAAAGATTCTTCTATGTTTAGCTCTCTTTCAGACTCTTTCAGGCCAAGGCTTTCCAGTGAGTCTGACCATTGCTCATGGGACCCCAGTGGCGAGTCGAGGAGAACAACAAGGAAGTTCCATGCAACCAATTGGTTGGCAGAGGTACCCATAACGGTTAGGCTCTGAAATCATTTGCATTGGTTACTGATTCGGAACATGGGCAGAGAAAGCCTCTGGTGGAGATCCTGTCCACAGATATGTCAGGTGAGAATATAAACTTGTATCGTAACAGAGAGGACCAAGAAATTAAGTTTCAGGATTATTTCCCCTCCACATTCCCAGTATCAAGGAAGGAGGCTAGGACTATTCAGAACCCCCTGACCTCTGCTGAAACATATTGGCCAACTAGACGAAAACTTCTCAGTGAACCTGTTCAGAACATGCCCGTACATATTGCTGGAACTGACAACGTATGTGTTCCTTCTGCACAGTCAATATAGTTGCATAACCAGGCAACCACATCAAGGAATTTGACTCCCAGTCAGGTTCATCATAAGCCACTTCCATCTATTTCCTCAGGCATCACCTCTGGAATAGACTGTCCTTCATGGATCTTTTCCCTTGTTTTAGTGAATCCTGTAAGTAAAGTCACAGAAATGGAGTCTAGATCCTCAAATATAGGTACTCCATTCCATTGACCTTAGCCTTTCAAAGAGTGATCCAGAGGAGGAGTGCTCCAGAATCTTTGTGGAAGCTAACGGTGATGACAATCCAACAGCCCAATCTGATGTTCCAGTGGAGGACCCACAGATACCAGAGGCTGAGGAATTAGTCAAACCCCCTGCTGCTTAGAAGAGAGGAGTAACCCATGTTGCCAAGAGTGAGGTCAGTAAAGCACAAGAACAAGTTATCATGCCTCTCAGTGATTGAAGTACACAGTTACCCAGGCCTCCCAAAAGCCAGCAGTGCCAGAGGAGAGCAACAGCATTTACAGCAGCAGGGGAAGTATACATTTCCTTTATTGCAGCCAAAAGAGTCTTTACGCCAGCTGTTCTTCCCCTGAACCTCATGCTAAATGCCCGTGTGAATGTCATCCTAGTAGGCACAACACTACAACTAAGCTTCAGTCAGCACGTGCTTGTTCCAGAGGGGAATTGCGCTTTGCCCGTTACGTTACTTCCCGATACTGTGCCCATAACACGTCCACTTTATCAGTCTCCTCAGAACTTGTGGCCAGTACAACATTTGCACGAAAGAGACGAAAGATTCCACACCTCGGATGATGAAACAGTAGTCATGGAGAGCGAGGAGGACTGAGGCAGAGCACGCACGGGGTAATGAACTCTTCCTTTTCTAACCACAGAGAATCTCATGTGTTCAGCTCTTTTTCAGATGCCCAATTGGCTGGAGAGCCTTGTCCGGTCGAGTCCTCCAGAGGCCCCAATACAGAGTCGGAGAGATGGGTGACGGAGGAGACACATGAATACAAGAAGAACTTGTTTGAAGAACTGATTTGTTCCAGTTTTGTGTCTTGATTCATGTTTATGTTAAATAAAAGTATGTCTGGAATCTCTGGCTCAGCACTGACGTCCTTCCCGCACCCCGCCACCGTGACACAGTATAATCAGAAAAAGCATTAAAGAAATTAAACTTGCACCCTCAGAACAGAACCATGTTGGAAAGTCAAATATAAATATATATGTTTGTCATATGATACGAGGCGTTTTTCCATCAACTAACCTTTTATCTCTTAATCTTTTATCTTTTTTTTTTTTTTTTGGTTCAAGGGTGGATGATGTATCACTGTCCTGTAAACCTTCCCTTTCACTCTAGCTGATACCCGTCTGTCACAGATCACTCCAGCCACTCTTCTCCACCCGTTCCAACCTGCCTGCACTCTCTTCTTCACCTCTCTTCCACACTTGCCGTTACTCTGAACTACTTTCATTTACACTCATGTATTCTGTCTTTGACCAACTCACTTTCATTCCTCTCCTCTCTAGAGCTTATCTCAATCTCTCCAGATTCTCCTCAAGCTGCTGCCTACTCTTAGCGCAGATCACAAGATCATCAGCAGAGCATTCAAGAGGAGTGAACATTTAAAAGAGGATGAAAACACAAAAAAAATCTAAGAAATCAAACATCATGTAATATTTTTGTAAAATACTTTGTCAGAGCTATACAGCTATTGTGTGTTTAAAAGGTTAGAGAAGATTTCTTTATTCAAGCATATCATGGCACAGTTGGCTGACACCGTGTCAAAGTTAATATAAATTGATGTCCAGAATGTAGGAAGAAACAAAGACCATGTTTATGCTCCAACATGCTTGTGGCTTCTTGTGACTGAAAGCTGTCAGTCTTTACACCTGGCCAGCTTTACCACAGCTTGCTACAGAATCTGTCGTCCCACAACAATTTTCCTCACACTCTGCCTCTTTTCCACAGCAATGGGTGTAACTCTGCTGATACACACGGTTTACTCAGTGCTTTGTTGTGTACCTGCTGTTTGAAATACTGCTTAGGGTGCTTAGAATGGTCACTGGGACTAGAGACATGCTTCCTCTGATCAGAACATCTGGTTCTGTTGTCACCGCCCATCCTGCAGTTCTCAATCCTTTCTTGACCATTGAGGAACCGTCGGTGTACAGCACCAGATCGGGATTCTGCAAAGGCACTTCTTGGGTGCTCGCCACTTCCTCCATTGTCGTGATTATTTGGTCATTGATTTCTGTGTCTGTTGGGACTAGGGTCGCAGGGTTGGACATACTTGCTTTTTCAATGACAATATTGGATGATTTCTGAATGGTGGACCATTTCACCCATCGAGCAGAAGCTTGGGAAAGCTTAGATTTGTTTTTGGTTCAAGTCGATTGGATCTGTTGGATCCTTCCGTCCTTTTAGCAGATCGGTCAAAGGTTGTGCGATTTCTGTGTACGAATCAATCCATGCTCGGTTGTAATTGCACAATCCCTAGAAAGAGCGCAATTCCTTAATTGTGTTTGGCTTTTTTTCTGTCTTGTTCGCTTGTGTTCGATCTTGAGTGATTTCTCGTTTTCCCTGTGAAATCTTCTGTCCAAGGTAAACAACTTCAGCTTGCATGATTTGGGCTTTGGTGAAACTTACTTTGTGTCCTTTATCATAGAGGAAGTCCAAGATATGCAAAACATCTTGTTCATGTTGATCTTCCTCCTCTGAAGCAATCAGGATGTCATCAACATATTGAATGACTGTTGATTCCAAGTTCACGAAGGTGGTGTCTCAATGCCATGTGATATACTGTAGGACTGAGGTGCATTCCCTGTGGAAGATGGGTGAATTGATACTGTTGGCCACTTATTGTGAAAGCGGTCCAAGGTTGTGACTCTTTGTCGAGAGGCACGGACCAAAAGCCGTTTGCCATGTCGAGAACCGTTAACCATTTGTGTTCCGGTTTCAGGACTTGGAAGATTGTACTAGGATTTGCAACTAATGGTGTCAGTTTCTCAATGTATTGATTTGCCACACTGTAATCAATTGTTAGGTGCCATGAACCATCTGTTTTCCTTACTGGCCACACAGGGCTGTTTGAAGGACTGTGTGCTTTGGTGATGACGCCATTTTCTTGAAGCTGTTTGATGACTTGGATGATGCCTTCAGAGGAGACGTGACTGATAGGATATTGTTTGGTGCAGGGCGGGGTGGGGTGGTGCCCTTGAGCTTGACCGGTTCCATCTTCAGAAAGCCACAGTCAGTTTTTGCCTGCTTTCATCCATTTCCTGCCACTTGTCCCAAACGGGGTCACGGGGAGTGCTGGCGTCCAACCCAGCACACACAAGGTGAGGACGGGGGACGCACCCTGGACACGTTGCCAGCCCATCGCAGGAAGGAGCGGGACGGGGACGGCACCTTTCTCAAGGGTACCTCAGGGCAGCCCATTGGGAAGGGGTTCGAACCCCCGATCCTCCGATCATGTGGCTGACGCCCCAACCACTAGGCCACCGCTGCCCCTCATATTGGATGTTCCTTCAGTTTAAGTTTTTCCAGCGCCTCAAGTTCCAAGATAATTTTCCTTGTCTGATGTCCAATGATGAGTCAATTTGAAGCACTACACCCAGTCCCAAGATTGGGACTGATATGTCTCCGACCCATAGCACACATTCCTTAGTCACCGGTCCAATTTGAAAATCAATCTGGTTTGACGTCTGCAGGTAGATCACCTCACCTCCTGCTGTGGTTACTTTCTTTCTATTTTTGCCTAATTGCAAATTGCTTTCTTCTGCAACTCGTGTCAGGATACAAGTGATTTCAGGTCCAGTGTCTATGAGAAAATCAATTTCTGTGTCATTAATCGTTATGCTGGCCTACAATCCATCTGCCCGATGTTCTACCAGTGCCAGAATTGACTGGAGAGCAGGCTCACTCAGTTTTTGTCTCTGCTGCACTCAGGAGCTGCCGTTGTCGACTCGGGGTCAGTTTGCGGAATCTCTCGACTAGATTACCCTCTCTGGTGTCGTCATTGCTTTTTGATCCGTTGTCATTTCTACAATCACTTTGTGGTTCACCATTCGCTTGATTCAGATCCGTCCGAAACCAACACTGTTTGCCCAATGACCATTTTTTCCACATATGAAGCAGGGTGTTGTCTTTTCATCAGCTTTGTTGGATTTTTCTGGCTATAATTCCGTCAAATTGAGCCATTCGGACTTTCACAGCGAGGTCGGATTCCATGCTTCCAGCTGTCTCAACAATTTGTGAGATTTTTTCCTACATCCTTCCTGGGTACAACCGACCGGTTCGAACCAACCGTACACGTACAACCTGGGTACGTGACTTTCAAGAGCCTAGACAATTCTAAGTTTAGTCCGTCAACAATGGTTGTCTTTACAGGGGTACAATTTGCTTGGTCATCATAATTGTCTTCGGTGATGTAGGGAAACCCAGAATAATCAAGCCAAGCTTCTTGGAAACATTCAGCATATTCGTAAACGCTTTCTTTTGGCTTCTGTCAGCAAGCGGTAATTTGAGACCAATTTGTTCATTCTGGATTTAACTCATCAAGCCATTCTTTTATGGCCTCCCATCCCTCTTTCAGATTTTGTTTATCATCACCCAAAGCCAGATGGAGTCTTTCTGTCAGTCTCCCCACCCGTGAGTGAGAAACCATTGCAGATTGGATCTGAAGTGCATCTTCTGGATGGAGCCTATAAATATCTCTTAGGCGGCACAATTCTCTCCTGGTCTTTCTTGATCCACCTTTGGGATGAGGAGTTTCTTTAGACCATTTGTCAATTTTTTCAGGTTCCGCTGGAACATGGGACACCAAGGTTTTGTAGGTTATGTCAACATCCTCTTCCTTAACCTTACCTCTTCTTTCCCTAATGGGAGCAAGGCGGGCAGGACATAATCAGTGTCACTTTCGCTTTCACTCTTGCTTTCATTCACTCTGCGAAAGTTTTTTCTTTGCAGAAGGTTTTTCACATGAAGTGTGTTTCAGTGGTGCGTTGCTGGATGATGCACTGGTTGATGAGCCCTGTTCCTCACTCTCATCTCTCCCTGTGACTTTCTTTTCCTCCAACAAACCCCGCTGTTCCCTCTACAATGCTTTGAGATCAGGATACAGTTTGTTTGCTGATAGAGGCTGAGGGGAGGGTAAGCAGGCATCACAGACATTAACTTAATGTCCTGGTGCCAGGTGCACATGTGGACACCCTTATGCCTGAACATGGTGTTCGTTATGGACAATCCGTGACGAGCACAAAAGTCCAATAACATAACACTGCTCTGGTTCAGATCGGGGGGGGGCATTCCTCCCAATCACGCCCTTCCAGGTCTCATTGTCATTACCCACGTGAGCATTGAAGTCCCCCAGCAGAACTGTGGAGTCCCCAGCAGGGACGCTCTCTAGCGCACCCTCCAAGAGACCCCAAAAAGGGTGGGTAGTCCAGACTGCTTTTTGGCGCATAAGCGCAGACAACACTAAGGACCCGTCCCCCAACCCGAAGGTGAGAGAGGGAGGCCACCCTCTCATCCACCGGGGTAAACCCCAATGTACTGGCCCAAAGCCGGGGGGCAATAGGGATGCCCACACCTGCTCTGCGCCTCTCACCGGTGGCAACTCCAGAGCAGAAGAGAGTTCGAACCCCCGATCCTCCAATCATGTGGCCAACGCCCTAACCACAAGGCCACCACTGCCCCAAATAGAAAACATGGAAGTGGAAAAGAAGGCTCTGGCTGAAGACAATGGTGAGCCTAAAAATTATGTCAGCAAACTAATGACAGAGATAGAGGTCATGAAGAAGAACCTTCAAGCTGCACTTGTTTTTCAGAAAATAATTGCTAAAGAAAATTGAGGAACATGAGAACCAAAGTGCACAGAATGCTCAGAATGGAGTAGAGATTTGAGCCATGCAGGAGAAGCTGGAGACTAAATTGGCCACTGTTGAAGAAAGGCTGAATCAGATCAAGGCACAGCATGTGGAGACTGAGAAGGTTCTGAAGAGCTGAAGCGGGTGCTGGACAACGGAGCCGCTTTATGGCCTCATTGGACTGGAACATTGGGGTACCCCTCACAGAGGACCCCTTGCAGCCACATGTCAGCACTGGAATGGGCCATGTTGAATTTTTTGGTTTAGTTGCTGCTCTGTTTATACTCTTTGTCTCAATCCTGCTGCTCAGCCTGAATATCTGTTCCATATACAGTTGGGTCCATAAATATTTGGACACTGACACAAGTTTTGCTTTTGTACCTGTTCACTGAAACATATTCCAATTATGATTCTATAATGGACATGGACAGAATGTGTAGACTCTCAGCTTTCATTTGAGGGATCAGCATTCAAACTGGATGAAGGCTTTAGGAGGTCCAGCTCCTTAACATGTGCAACCCTCTTTATAATGGGACCAAAAGTAATTGGACAATTAACTCAAAAGCTATTTCATTGGCAGGTTTGGGCAGTTCCTTCATTATTTCGTCATCAATTAAGCTGATAAAAGGCCTGGAGTTGATTTGAGGTGTGGTGCTTGCATGTGGAACATTTGACTATTCACAGACAACATGCGGTTGAAGGATCTCCATGCAGGAGAAACAAGCCATCTTTTAGTTGTGAAAACAGAAAAAAATCCTTCAGAGAAACTGCTACAATATTAGGAGCGGCAAAATCTACAGTTTGGTCCATCCTGAGAAAGAAAGAAAGCACTGGTGAACTCTGCAACACAAAAAGACCTGGGTGTCCATGGAGGACAATAGTGGTGGATGATTGCAGAATCATTTCCATTGTGAAGAGAAACCCCTTCACAACGTCCAACCAAGTGAAGAACCCTGTCCAGAAGGGAGGCGTATCGATTTCTGAAGTCTACCATTAAGAGAAGACAGCATACAGAGGGAGCACTGCGAGGTGGAGAACACTCAAAAGTCATGATCCAGAGCATCACCTCATCTGTAAAACACGGTGGAGGCAGTGCGATGGATTGGGGGTGCACTGCTGCTAGTGGCACTGGGACACTAGTGTTTATCGATGATGAGAGGACAGAAGCAGCCGAATGAATTCTGAGATGTTCAGAGACACACTGTCTGCTCAAATCCAGCTCAATGTAGTTAACCTGATTGGACAGCGTTTCATAATACAGATGGACGCCGACCCACAATATACAGCCAGAGCAACCAGGAGTTTATTAAAGCAAAGACGTGGAAGATTCTAGAACGTCCGAATCAGTCACCTGATCTGAACCTAGTTGAGCAACATTTCACTGTTGAAGCCTAAACTTCGGTCTGAAAGACCCAATAGAAACAGCAGCTGAGAGCCGCTGCAGTAAAGGCCTGGCAGAGCATTCAAAAATAGGGGAGAGCAGCATCTGCTGATTAAAGATTAAAGTCTGCACTTCAACTGCGTCTGAGTTGTTCCATTAAACTTCATTGTGGTAATGTACAGAACCCAAATAAGAGAAACGTTTCTCTGTCCAAATATTTATGCACCTAACTGTATATTCATGATCACACTGCCTGTCTCTGTCGGAAGAA
>JABMDN010001037.1:0-14641 GCA_017165825.1 Hepsetus odoe
TGACCTGGAAGGAATGCAGTTTAACAGGAAGAGCTTGTATCTGAGATGAAACGTGTGGTAGCAATTCTGATCTCAGTACCAGAGCTTCCAGCTTGTAGAAGTCATGTGACTTTCTGGAAAGAAGCTCATTTACAGCGTTTAGCAGTTGCTGTTATTAAGGCCCCTCCCACTGTGGAGCTTAGTGTGCTCTGATTGGCCATCTTATAACTACATTTCATCTCTCTCCCAAACTGTCAAGATACTGGTTACCATGGCAATGGTTTAAAAACATATATGCTGAACAATATTGTAGCCAGTGTAATAAACATTTATTTAAACTCAGGTGAACTCAAACAGAAAATCCAGTTTTTTGTGCTGCAGGGAAACTCATGTATAGACCGAGAGATCTCAGGTTCGAATCCCACCTCCAGCACTGGGTTCCTAAGCAAGACCCTGAACCCAAGTGTCTCCAGGACAGACTGTCCCTGTAGTTCAGAATGTAAGTCGCTCTGGAGAGAGAGCTTCAGCTACATACTGTAAATGTGTGTGTGTGTGTGTGTGTGTGTGTGTGTGTGTGTGTGTGTGTGTGTGTGTGTGTGTGTGTACCTTCCTCAATAAAGTTTCAGGGTAGCCTAACTGTCTGGGACTCAAACCCACAACCTTTAAATGAAGGGTTCTTGACCCGAAACACTAGGACACCACTAACCTACATGTTTCTGTGATCAAGCTTCAGATTTCCTGCTTATTCCCTTCTAGGACACGTCTGAACATGATGACAGGAGGAAGAGGACTAATGAACGACAGAATTAACATTTCATGTCTTCTTGTCTTTCTCTTCTTGTCATGTGATTTCAGCTAAGTCTGCCCCCCCCCACCTGTAATAAATACGGGAACTACTTTCATTTTCTGAACTCTGATCATCAGCAGCAGAAAGAAGCAGCATGGCTCTGAGAGGCGTCTCCACACAGGTTAGATTTCATTGAAAACCTCTTTTGGAAATATTGTACTAATCACAGCAAAATGAATTTCCTTCTTCCCTTCATTGATGGAACATTTAGAGTTTGTTTCCTGAAGCTTTGCTTTCTGTTTAAAACTTTAAGAGAAGATTTTTTAAGGAGGTTTTGATGTTGGTTGGGTTCATGTCTGCTTTATTTTACAGCCTTGCTTTCTTCTCTGATTCTCCTCTTGAACCGAATAACAGTTCCACTGTAAAGTGCAGATTTAAGTCATTGATAAAAAGTGAAGAACGTTTCTTCTCCATGTTCCACATACATAGCAGACCAGAAACATTTCCAGCAGCAGTCACGTTTCTGTACTGGGTAGAGACTCTGTTCTGTCTGTTTGGGCAGAGTGAAGTGAAACTGAAAGTGACAAGTTGTCTTTGTGAAACACACTCAGTGAACCTCAACAAACTGAATCCTCTGCATACTCACACGTGCAGCAGGGGGCAGCTACTTAAAGTGCCCAGGGAGCAGTGACAGGGATGGTACCTTGCGCTAGGGTACCTCAGGGTAACCTACTGGTCTGGTATTCGAGCCCATGACCTTCTGGGGCTCCCTAACCACTAGACCACCACTGCCCCATTGTCACGCCTTTATACACCCAGTTGTCCCCTAGGGGTGTGTGTGTGTGGTGTGTGTGTGTGTGTGTGTGTGCGCATGTGTGTGTGTGTGTGTGTGTGTGTATCTTCCCTCTGATAGACTGGTGACCTGTCCATAATGTTCACTAGTCCTTCACCCTGTGTGAGCTGGGATAGACTCCAGCACCCCATAATGAAGAACATGAGTGAGATCGAGAGTGTATGAAGTGAGAGATCAGACTCTGAAGGAATTCAGCCAAGAAGCTTCCTGTTCCTGAACCTGCTGGAATATTTCTTTTTTGCTCCTCCATACGGTCCAAACTGTGGGACTCTGAAGGCACACTGCTGATGAACGATGGCCAGAGTTTGCTGAACTTTGCTTGACAGACAAGGTGACACTGAGGAACGTAAGAATCAGTCTGTCTGAATAAACCAGTTCTGATCAGGAGATGATCTTCCTTCTCCTCAGTTACCTTTGATCTGTAGAAAGAGTCTGGTGTCAGTTTGAGTTGATGAGATTATCAGATATTAGTGCAGCTCTCTATACTGTGATGTTCATCTGCACTGCTTTGTTTATTTCATCCTTCCGTGGGTGTGTATACAGTGGTGTACAGATGTGTAGGAATGTATTCTAAAGATATTATTTTATAAATTCAACTAAAATAAATATTCTCCTTAAGGACAAAGAAGAGACAGAAAGCCTGAGATGAACTGGAGTCTTCTAATCATCCAATAAGATGGGTAAGAACATATAATACCAATCAATATCTGAACCAATCATTACTGTCCTTTCATAAAGTCCTGGGTTAAAACATCAATGTGGTCTTGTATTCCAGATCATGAGGACCGAGATCTCAGCGTTGTGCTGTTTGGAAACAGTTCTGCAGTCCAGTTTGGAGATGAGAACATTCTGCTTGGACAACTCACTGCTGATGGTGCTGAAGTCTCAAAGATTTCTTCAATACCAAAGAAGATATCAGGACGCAATGTCTCTGTTATTAACATACTTGACCTGCAGGACGCTGAACTTTGCCTGGACACTGTGGACCAGGACATTCATCTCATCAGTGAAAATAAAATCCACGCCTTCATCTTCATTCTCCAACTGCGCCAGTTAACAGATACAGATAAGGTGGGGCTTGACTGGCTGCTGAAGAAGTTTGGTGAAAGTGTTGAACCGTTTCTGATGATTCTCTTCACCTACGAGAGAGAAGAGGACTGTGATACCATCATAGACGACCTGAAGAAAAACCCTGTTCTGGAGCAGCTGGTGGGACAGTGTGGAGACAGATACCACACCTGCAGCAAGAGCATGAACAACCAATCAGAGATGAGAAAACTGCTCGAGAAGATTGATCAGATGGTCTCTGAGAACAGACAGCACCGCTACACCGCAGAAATGTTCAAAACTGAATGGAAAAAACATCTAGGGCCCTTGGTAAGTCTGCCCTAAACCCCTTCATGCTTCCATCGGTATATCAACCAGACCAACAGCCTTTCCATTCTTCATCCTCTTCATTTCTGCCCTTACTTCCATCTTGCTAATTTGCTGCACTTCCTCCAAGCGTCTCTCTCTTTCGTTCTCTTCATTCATCAGCCCCTCAGTATATTTCTTCCATCTGCTCTGCTCACTTGTAATTATGTATCAATAGCTGTCTTTATCATCATAACCTGCTGCACATCTTTCCCAGTTCTGGTACAGGCTTGGAACCAGCACATTGTAATACTATGGCTCATGGAACCCCTGTGGTTACAACCAGATAATATCTCATGGCCTGGTCCAGACCAGGTAGAATGATAGCAAAACACGCTCACTGATAGCTAGTGTACATAACCATGCAAAAAATCTTGAAATGACTTTTTTTTATGTCCTTAAATTTGACAAACATCTCAATTTTTTGAGAGTTTCTTTCAAATTAAAAAATAGATCAAAACCTAAGAATCTGTCAGTCGAGCTCATAATTGATCTGTGACCTCTGAGGATCCTAAAAGAAAAGAGAGGACATCCCTCCAGTTCTAGCATCCTTGCACTGACTGCCTCTCAAATATAGGGTCAGATTTAAGGTTTTATGATTTGTTTTAAAGCTTAAAGCTGTTTAAGTCCCTAAGCTATATCTCAGAGCCTCCACTTGGTCATGTTGGTCATTAAGATCCTTTAAGCAGATGTTTTAGATGCTTCCACATGAGCTGTAAAAATGACCAGGTTTTCTCTGAGTCTGTGTCGTGATTTAAAATCCATTCTTTCCAACTTGTCTTTTTGACTGTATTCATTTTTATGTCAAATTTAAATTTTTAAGCCAATCCTGTTTTCGCCTTCTACTGCTTTCTTTAGTTGTTCATTTTCTGTTTTGATGTCTTAAAATTAAATTTATATAATAATATAATTAGATTTCAATTACTAAATATGTCAGCCTTTTCATTCCAAAGGTTTTCTTTATTATGGTGATTTTGACCTTTCAGTGCTTTGGTGTCTCTAAGTTTGCTCTAGAAACCAAGATGACAAAATTTTTAAATATATTAAATATATATATGGACATAAAACCCAGCCACTAGGGATGCACAGGCCAGTGTTTTTTTTCATGCTGGTCCCAAGCCCGGGTAAATGGGGAGGGTTACGTCAGGAAGAGCATCTGGTGTAAAACTTTTGCCAAATCAATACGCGGACAACGATACAGAATTCCATACCGGATCGGTCGAGGCCCGGGTTAACAACGACCGCTATCAGTGCTGTTAGCCTACAGGGTGCTCGCAAAAAAACAAAATAAAAATTTTAAACTCACTGAAAATCAAACTGTTTTACAGGAGAAAATTTCAGAGCGTGATGTGAGAGATGAACAAGATCCCAATGAAGAAAAAGAAAAACTGGAGATACTGTTTAGAAGACTTCATCTGAAAAGTGCTGAGAAACAGAAGTTAAGACCTTCAGATTTTCTTCAAATAACTTCACTGTCGTTACACAGCGAAGAGCCCTGTGAGGAGAAAGATTTGGTTCAAACCTTCTTAAAGAAGCTGCTGCTGATGGACTACAGGACAAGAAACATTAACATTAAAAAGACTCTGGATCACAGCCAATCAGAAACAGTGATCAAAGAGGAGGATGACACATTTGAAGATTTTCTCCAGAAAAAGACAGAATCTCCTGACAGAGGAACATCTGAAGAATCTATTCACCCCATGGATGTTCAGATGGCAGTGTTCCTCTCCTCAGATAGTTTCCTACAGCAGCTGATAGTCACTAAACTCTCCCAGTGTCAGTACGCTCTGCCTCTACTGGTGCCCAGTCCCTTCACAGGAGAGACTGAGTTTCCATTGTGGACATTTCACCAAGTCAGGAAAACCTGGAAAAGCACTGATGTTTCTGGAGACGTTACTAATAAAAGCATGTCAGCTGCTGAAGCCAAAACTCCAATGGTGGCGTTCCTCAGGCTCGGGGCGATTTCTTCATCCAAGTCTCAGCTGATGAACCATCTGATCAATGAAAAGCACAACACGTTCTTCCACAGACACTGTCCAGGAAGTAGCAGAGGTCGTCTACTGATGGACGGTGTGGTGGAGATCGCCTGGTATCTCCCATCTGAGAAAAGCACTGATAGTTTCACTGATTGTGTTGCTTTCTGTAATCTTCATGGTGATGCAGCAACTCACAGGAAGCAGCTGGAGATTCTGACTGAAATGTCGACGGTGAACGTAGTCGTTTTAGATAGTCAAGATACGACTGGGACAAACAAAGAAAGACTGCACAAGCTCTATGAAGACCCAAAGCCGCTCATCTGCTTATTTTGTGATGATGACTCATGTGTTACTGGGAGAAAGAAAAAATACAAGATTGGTCTGAAAGACAGGAATCAGGCAGCTGTGTCTGAGGAACTTCGAGACACCATCAATAAATGTGTTTCAGAATCTCCTTCTCGTTTCATGCTTGAAGATGTGGCCACACACAGTGGAGTCACCACAGATGAAAATAATCCAGATTGTCAAAAAGGTAAAGACGCTGCTCTCCAGATGCTGCGATTGCTGGAAGGTAAGGACGTGTCCACAATTAAGGAGACATGTCTGCCTTGTCAGGGACAACTGTGGCACGAGTGGTGTCAAAAGAACAAACAACAAAATCAACTTCAAGGAGCCAAAATAGAGAAGCAAAAACAACAAATAGCATCTGAAATGAAGAGAATACGAGAAGAGCAGAAGGAAAAAGGTCTCACAGACCTGATGAAGCTGTTCATTAAAACGATCACCTCTTTCTCAACATCAGGAAATGTGATCTCATATTTTCTTAAGTGGTCTGAAATCCTTCTTGAAAAACTAACTGCAGAAACAGTCTCTGGACTCCATCATGAATATGATGAAAAATGGTCGAAGGTGTTGCAGCTGAAAAAGCAACGTGACAAACCAGAACTAATAAGAAATCAAGCACAACTTCAAAGTTTATCAGAAAAGCTGATGGCTTCAACCTTCGGTTTAGAGCACATCCTCCGGGAGATGGGTCAAGTGTACGAGTCCTTTATCTCTGTACAGAAAGGATGTGGAGAAGAAGTTTCCTGTTTCCCCAAACTTGCAGCAGACATTTTAGTATCTGGACATCCACTGGAACTGATGGACGGTGATGCAGGTCATGTTCCTCTGATCTGGGTTTCTGCAGTTCTTGATGAACTTATCAAACAACTTGGAGATCAGAGAGTCTTTGTGCTGTCAGTTCTGGGGATTCAGAGCTCTGGGAAGTCCACAATGCTCAACGCCATGTTCGGACTCCAGTTTGCAGTCAGTGCTGGAAGGTGCACCAGAGGAGCTTTCATGCAGCTGGTCAAAGTATCTGAGGAGATGAAGGAAGAACTGAAGTTTGACCACATACTGGTTGTTGACACTGAAGGTCTCCGAGCTCTGGAGCAAGCTGAAATTTCAACAAGACATCATGACAATGAACTGGCAACTTTTGTTGTAGGACTTGGAAACTTGACTTTGATCAACATCTTTGGAGAGAACCCTGCAGAGATGCAGGACATCCTTCAGATTGTTGTTCAGGCCTTCATGAGGATGAAGAAGGTCAGACTGAGACCAAGCTGTATGTTTGTCCATCAGAACATTGGAGATCTCACAGCTAAAGAGAAAACCATGGAGGGAAGGAGGCGTTTGCAGGAGAAACTGGATGAAATGACTAAGTTAGCTGCGAAAGAGGAAGATTGTAATAAAGAATGTTTCAGTGATGTCATTGCATTTGATGTGCAGAAGGATGTGAAGTACTTTGCACACCTGTGGGAGGGTAATCCACCCATGGCTCAACCAAACCCCTCCTATAGTAAATGTATTAAAGATTTAAAGACTGCTATTCTCCAAAAAGTGTCTCCATCTCACACAATGACCTTCTCCAGTTTCAGAACAAGTTTACATAGTCTGAGTTCTGCACTCCTACATGAAAACTTTGTGTTCAGCTTCAGAAACACTCTGGAGATTTCAGTGTACAGGAAACTGGAAACTGAGTACAGTAAATGGACCTGGAAACTGAGAAGTGCTATGCTGAAGACTGAAGAGAAGCTACATAACAGATTAGCAAATGGAGACCTTCAAGTGGGAGAAAAAGACATTGTGCTGAATATGAAGACGACAACAGAGGATGTGACAAAGTCAGTGAAGAAGTACTTTGAAGAGGAAAAGGAAAAGGAGATTCTGATTCAATGGAAAAACAGATTCACCACCAAAATCACTGAACTTCATGATGATCTTGTCAGAGAAGCTCAACAGAAGGTGGATGAATATGTTCAGCAGAAGGAAACTAAAGAAAAACTGGAGAAAAGGAAGTCAGAATATGAACACAAGCTCTTCAGTCTGAGCAAAGAACTTGCTTTAAAGCTACAAAAAGAAGAAAAAGATGAAGAAACACTCCAGACTGAATTTGACAGTCTGTGGAGAAAATGGGTCTCTGAACTGACACAGAACACACCAGAAATAAAAGACCTTGATTTGTGGGAGGATGTTGTAAAGATCCTGGCTGAAAGCTATGAGAGAACCTTTGTGCAGGAGCAGTTGGACAGAAAACCTATAGAAGACTACGTGACCCGGAGAGTTACACTGATTACATCACTTTTAAGAAGAAAGAAAATCCTGTGGATGAACAGAAACAGAGGCGTTTCTATTACAAGTGTCAGGGTGGTTTTTTAAAATATTTGGAATAAATTTACTATTCACAAAAGAAACCCTGAAGCTGATGATTTAATCCTAAAGAAATCAGCTCATTAACAAATTTCATCAATAAAACTGTTGAGAAAACTTCAGAAATACTGAAGAGAAAACAAATCTCGTCATTTGGCTACAGCAGTGCCCTGGTTCAAGAAATAATAGATTGTGTCAAAAAGAAAGTAAATAAGTATCAAACTGTAAAGAGGAGATACGTACTGAAGAAAGAGTTCACAGTTGATTTGTGTCTCTTTGCATGTGAACGTGCAGAGCCCAGATTTGTTGAAGATCATAAAAAATTCACTAGAACAAATGATCCAGATCTTTATCTGGAGGATCAGAAACTGTTTTTTACAATGTCTTTAGGAGCTTCTGGAAAGGTGCCACAACCACAACAATATTTGGAGAACTTATCTGTAGTAAACTTGAACCATCACTCCTGCAGGCAGTTTACAATCAAACTGCTATTGATGTGGCGTCTCATATAAGATCTTCAAGTCCTGTATTTAGCAGTAACAGATCAAACTTGGAGAAGCACATCCTGAAATCACTTGCAGAGGAGCAGAATTTTGAGAAGTATATGGAATACATTCACCATCCCAAAGAATTCTTCAAGGAGTTTATTTCTGCACAGGCTGCCGAGTATATCAGTGAAAACACAACTGTCCAAACTATTTTCAAGGACGTTCTGAAGATGAAAAGTGTGAACATAACAAAAGCACTGCGTGAAGCAACAGAAGAAGTGAAGAAGAGTCGAGGAAACACCAAAGCATGGCTACAACACTTCTCCAATAATCTAACAGACGAGTTAAACTTTACTGGAAGATCTTGTGCTGATGATTTCACTGAGGAGATCACAGACTTTGATTTTCTTCAGGAAACTCTAAACAACAGTCTGACCAACATGACGTCAAAGCTGCTTGAAGCAGGAATACAAATGGAGAAGTTCCAGAAGAGTCCTGGTGAGATTCTGGTTGATCACTTCTGTCAGTGCTGCTGGGTTCAGTGTCCTTTCTGTGAAGCCATCTGCACCAACACCCTGAAATACCACGGAGGAGATCACAGCGTCCCTTTCCATCGAGCAAATGGAATCAATGGGTGGCGTTACAGAGGATCAAAGGATCTCTCTCCTGATTTCTGTACAACATTAGTGCAGAGTGATAAGGAGTTTTTCCCCACTGCAGACTCAAAGGAGTCAGTACCGTTCAAACGCTACAGATCAGCTGGAGGAGAGTACGCCCAGTGGAGCATCACTCCTGACTCATCTGAGCTGCCGTACTGGAAGTGGTTTTTGTACACTTTCCAGAAAAAGCTGGAAGAACGTTATGGTAAAAAATTCCAAGGACGGGGTGAAATTCCTGAAGGATGGAGAATCTACTCCAGAGAGGACGCTATTAACAGTTTAGAAAATTACATCTAAGAGGGGTTTGATTTTTACTTTAAGAAATCAGGACACTCAAGAAAATCACAGACTTGATAAAATGTCACCTTCAGAAATAAAAGAAGAAAACATAATTAAAATGAAAAATTAATTGCTCAACAAAACTAGATTGATGTGCCTGCGATGCACATTAAGATCAAAGAATGTGTTAACTTGACCATTTATCCTAGATGAGATGTTTACGTGGTTATGTTATGTTATGTGGTTATTAAGCTATGTTATATGGATTGGGGACGGTGGTGCTGATGAAAAGACGGCGGAGCTGGAGGTGTGAGTGTTAAAGATGCTGAGATTTCCGTGGGTGTGACGAGGAGGGACAGGATTATGAATGAGAAAACAGCTCAGGTTAGACGTCTTGGAGACAAAGTTAGAGAAGCGAGGTTGCGTTGGTGTGGACATGTCCAGAAACAAGGATTATATTGGGAGCAGGATTTTGAAGATGGAGCTGCCGGGAAAGAGGAGAAGAGGAAGACCAAACATTTGTATTTCTTCCATTTCTGTCTAGGGCTGTTACTCTCCAGTGCAAACATTCAAGCATTATGAAGTGTAAATAAATAATTAAATGAATGAATAAATAAATAATTAAATAAATATGTGAATAATGAAATAAAAACAGCTCCCCTAAACTATTTCCTCAAAGCTGGAAGGATGTAATTGTGTTAAATGTCTTTGTGCGCTGCACCATTAACACCATCTTCACCAGAACTGGGGAACAAAACCTGAAAAGCAGTCCAAGCATATTGTGTCTCGTCCACCAAACTACTTTTATCACACTTGACATTTTGGTGAATAGCACTCTGCTGGCATCCTGAAAACTCAAATTCGGCCATCAAACTTCCAGATGGTAAAATGTGATTCACCTTTCTAGAAAAATCCTCCAGAGTCACAGTTTACCATAAACCACACCACTGGGCTTGGCATTGATCTTTCATGAACATCTAGATGTGCGTTTGATGCTTCTGTTGATGTTGCTGCCAGAGGAATTTTGGAAATCTGTAGCTATACAGGCAGCGGTGGCCTAGTGGTTAGGGAGTTTGTAGGTTCTCCATTTGTATTTCTGCCTCAAGCAGAGAAGTTCCAGAAGAGTCCTGGTGAGATTCTGGTTGATCACTTCTATCAGTGCTGCTGGGTTCAGTGTCCTTTCTGTAAAGACATCTGCACCAACCAAGGAGGAGATCACAGCGTCCCCCTCCATCGATCAGATGGAATCAATGGGTGTTATTACAGAGGAACAGAGCATCTCTCATCTGATTCTGTACATCTGCAGTGTGGTGATAAGAGGTTTTTCCTCAGTTGAGTCAGTACCATTCAAATGATACAAATCAGCTGGAGGAATGTACACAGAGTGGAGCATCACTCCTGACTGGAGGTGGTTTATTTACAAAGTGTGGAAAGACTCCAAAAAGAGAATATGTTTATGAGATGAGTTTTTGTATGAGAATATACTCTCATGAGAAAGAGAATATATTTATGAGATGAGTTTTTTTATGAGAATATACTCTCATGAGAAAGAGAATATGTTTATGAGATGAGTTTATTTATGAGAATATACTCTCATGAGAAAGAGAATATGTTTATGAGACTGATGGATGTATTTAAAAATTTAAGACTCTATTATGTAATGAATTATGAGGCCACAGTGACCAATACTCTCTGTGTGCACAGTAATTTGGTGAGTGAGTGTTTTGAGTTGTCACAGTAGGTGGCGCTCTGACTGCACACCTGTGCTCACCTGGGCGACAGGTGTGTCTCATAGGGGCGGGGTTTATAAGCTCCAATGAGTCAGAGCAGAGCGTTGGTCATGTTTATGCGATGTCCTTTCTTAAAGTGGTTCCTGAGTTACAGTTATGTCTAATTACTGGCTGAAGACCATTCAGGCAGTCTCATGGGTCTCTAGATTGGTTTTGCCCCAACACAGGAAGGAGGTGCCTTGATGATGTCTTCTGTCTCAGCACCGGAGGGAGGTCCTTCTTCACTGGCTTCTGGGTTAGCCCCGAAAGGCAAGGATGCGAAGCCAGTTCTCACGCCAGCTCAGGGAGACGGGGCGTCAACACTGTTCACTGAGTGCCAGTACCAGAGCCAACCAGTACCGGAGCGCAACTCATCTATGCCGACTCCCACTTTAGCCCTTGAAAGCGGGACATCATCGCTGTCATCCACGTAAGCCCAGGTACATTGATGCCGTAATTTATGCCAGATGAGGGAGGCGGGACATTAAGCACAATACTCCTGGCGATGCAATTACATTTGACCAACACCAGAGCATTACAGGAGTATTCATTTGAATGTAATTTGAATCTAGTTCTATCAGTCAATCCAGAATATTAAAACCTGAAGGCTTTAAAGTAGACGTGAGAGTGAACATAGTCAGGGAAACATCTTTGTCACAATTATTACACAAATATTAGTATAGAATTATTACACCTACATGAAAAACATTTTCCCATCTCACTCATTTATTTTCATCTGTTAATGTGAGAACAACAAACAGAATCAAAATTTACAATTTAACATTTCTGACATTAAAAAATAAAGGTGAGGTTTGTTTTTGGCATGGTAGAGGGTGCTCTGTTCTGACTGTGCACACCTGAGCTCAAGAAGGCACAGGTGTGCTTCATTGGAGCTACTATTTAAGCCCTGATGAGTCAGAACAGAGTACGGTTCATTCACGAGGTGAAGCCTCACGTTCATGGTAGTTTTTGGAAACTCTTGGTTATTTTGGTAACTTGGTTTAGACTGCAGTGTGTCTTGGATATTGATAAGAACTGCAGTCCTTGGATCTTGTTTTAGTTTATAAGAGCAATAAAACTATGTTCCGGACTCCTGGCTCTGCTGACGTCCTTCCCGCACCCCGCCACCGTTACAGATATTAGCCCCCCACGCGTGGGCGTTGTGAGTCAGGAGAGCAAACAAGAGCAGGTGTTGCGGATGAGCGCAGCCACGATCAAGAAGACGTTGCAGCTCATTGAAACCTGGGAGACGAGGGTGTTGGCGTTTGTTGCATCTGCGGAGCTCCGTGAGCGACTGGAGGGCGAGGAGTGGGTGCGATGGATTCCGGCAGCCACAACCAGGGAGCTCGAGCAACGTCTGACGCGGCTGATTTCCCAGCATCATTCAAAGCAAGACCTTGGTAGTGGAGGCGCCCTGTGCTGTTCAATGCGGGAAGATGACGGTGAACACGCGCTGCATGAATCACAGCGGGACGTTGGTACTGAAGGCCCCCTGCCCCATTCCATGCGGGAGGATGGCGGAAAATGGCCCCTGTGCCATGCAACACTGGTAGACGGCAAAGAAGGCCGCCCACAACACGGAGAGCAGGAAGCCGGTGGAAAATGCCCCCTGCGCCGTGCAACAAGGGAAGTGGACCAGGAATGCCCTTCTCAACATGGAAAGTGGCATCAAGGAATCAATCCCCAAACCCAGTAACACTAACCTATCTGTCAGGAAGGAGGCAGCGAAGGAGCAGCTCCAGGTTAGTGGAAATGATGGAAGAATCAGTGAACTGACATAGCAAGTCCAAATATTGGAACAAAACTCTTCAGGAATCTGAGAATGTGTGGCTGCCTGTTCTGGGCGAGGAAAGACAGGCCAAGATTGTTTTTTCTGAGCAGCTCCAGGAAATGGAGGCTGAGCTCACCGCCAAGGATTAGGAAATTTGTGCAGGAACCAGGATCTTGATATCACTCCAGCTCCACCTTGCTGGGGTCTTCTGGGAATGTAGCTTTCGAATAACTTCTAAGCACAGTTTGATGCAGTGAACAACACGATGAGGAGAAAGATCATCCCTCTGCTTAACGAACAGGTTCTCTATCTGACCACAACTGAGGTGAGAAGATCTCTGCTGAGAGTCAACCTACAAAAAGCTGCTGGTCCAGACAACATACTTGGTCGTGTATTTAGAGGATGTGCAGAACAGCTGGCAGATGTTCTCAGCTACATCATTAACATCGCTTTAGGACCACCACCATCATCCATGTGCCAAAGAAGTTTTTTGTCTTTTGTCAATGACTATCATCCTGTCCAATGACAAGATATCCTGTTGTCCTGTTGTGATCAGTCAGGATCAGGAGCAGCACCTCCAACACCATCACGCTGAGCACAGGGTCCCTCAGGGGGGTTGTGCTCAGTCCACTGCTGTTCACACTGATGACCCACGACTGTGTAGCGCAGCACAGCTCGACCCACATCATCAGATTCACTGATGATACAACCGTGGTGGGTCTGATCAGCGGTGGAGACGAGGATGGAGTGCAGAGTACGGTCCACCTGCCAAAACATTTAGGGTTTTCATTGGACATTCACTAAGAGCCTGAAATAGAAATCCTCCATTTTAGTAAATTAGAGCAGGAAGTGTTATGGGTGTCTGTGGTCTAGTGGTAGGACACTCACCTATGAACCAAGAGGTCACAGATTCAAATCCCACCTCCAGCATCACCAACACTGAGCAAAATCCCAAGTTGCATCAAGAGGACTATAGGAACCGGATGTTGCTCTGGAGCGTCTGCTAAATTCTGTAAACATAATGACAACTGAAGTGAGGGAGTGAAAATGTGCTTTGGGAGGAACTCATGTTCTCCACATCTGGAACACACTCACAGAGTTTAGTACCAGTGTTTCTGAATTTACCCTCCAGCTGTTCCTCTCGCTGTGCTAAAGTTCCTCTTGCTGCTGCCACTTACAGAAACACTTAACACACTTCAGGAGAATTCATCACACACAGAACAGATCTGCTGGATCAGGAACAGCTCTCTCCTGGTTTAAATCACTGGAAACATCACTAAAAGACTTTCCTTCACCTCAGAAACATCACTAAACTCAGAAGCTCCCTCACACTACATGAGCAGATCTCCAGTTATGGACCTTCACGCTCTCTTTAATCACAAGGTGCTGCTTTTCTAACAGTTCCTAGAATTTAGAAAACAACAACGACAGGGGGAGGAGCCTCTTCATTCAAACCCCACGTCTCTGGGACAGTCTTCCAGCTGCTGTCCGGGATATTTAGGTCCAGACTAAAGACTTACTTGTTTAGTCAGGCTTTTAGTAATTAATTCTCCTGTTAGTGAAGAGGGGCAGACCCAGCAGTTCAGAGAATTACTGTAAAGTGAAGTGAAAGTGACTATTCTTGTCACCGCATTTAACCCATGCAAACACCGTGCAGCAGGGGGCAGCTATGAAAATGCCCGGGGAGCAGCGACTGGGACGGTACCTTGCTCAAAGGTACCTCAGGACAACCTACTGCTCTGGGATTCAAACCCACATCCTTTTGCTCCTGGGGCCTCGTCCCTAACCGGATTCTGTAAAGCTGCTTTGAGACAACAGTTGTAAAAAACACAACATAAATAAAGTTGTCTTCAAATATCAAACGCATGATATTCTGATCCAGGGAAGTTGTTGTGATTAGTATTGTGTTTTTACATTTTTACAACCCAAAATAAAAGTTTTAATTTCATACTGTATATTTCTAAAGTTCTATT
>JABMDN010001043.1:0-10987 GCA_017165825.1 Hepsetus odoe
AATGTTCAACAAAATAAAGCACTTTTTAATAAATAGAAAACAAAATATAGAAAAAAAATCTATAGAAATCAGGTGACTGGAGCTGTTCAACTCTTTCAGATCTTTTCAGCAGCAGCAGCTGTTCAGCTCAGAGTGACTGATGGTCAGTGATTAACTCTGTGTGTGTTTATTTTCTGACCCCTGAGGTTCTCCTTGCAGACCAGTACACACAGGAGAGGGTCAGAGAGCACTCTCGCACTCACCAGAAAGGCTGACATGGTGTCATAAATGTTCATATATGATTGTCTTTCAAGTGTAATGATAAATACTGTTAAAATTGTGCACAGAAAGCAAAAGTGTAAGAGCAGAAAGTATCAACACTGCTGATCCTGGCTTCATTCCTGAGTGAGGAACATTGTCAGGGACTTTATAAGTAAAGAAACATGTGGCTCCTAAAATACACAAAGGCAGAAAACAGAAAAGTACATTAAAACATGTTTGAAATGTACAAACTGGTATCCAAACACAACCAGGCTCAGAAAGATGCTCAGGATGATGGAGCAGGGAGGAGAGAACACATGAGCATAGTTGGTCTTTTTTTTTTTAAAAGTCAGAATACTCTGTAGCACCACCATCTGATGGAGATAATGACCATCAATTCTGAGTGTGGGCCATAATGCATCAACTACACGATACACAGTGTTTTCATAGCAGCGTACAAGTTCTGGCCAGGAGTTTTGGTTTAGATCCTCTTTACATTCCTTTAGCACTGGTCCATATTTTTTCCATTTGGAAATGATGGCTCCCATGATGGGTCCTAGGACTTGAGAGGTTGATTTATACCTACTTCCTACCCCTCACATTTGAATAACTTTGTTAGTTATTTTGTAACCAAATTAAAAAAAATTTTTAGACATTGTATCTGGTCTGTTTCTGTGTCATTTGAGCGTCACCATAGAAGAGATAGGGTGTGATGATCTGTTCTATCAGATCAACGTCAGTCTTTCAGAGTGTCCTTGTAAAGAGCTGCTGACCGATAAATAAATCAAGACAGAGTTGCATAAGTAGAGAAAAGACAGAAATAAAATGAGATCAGTGTTGATAACATTGAATAACCTGGGAATATGTGAACCTGATCTTTACCTTAAACTGTGAATCTGGTGAAGTCTTTTTTCCAGTTCAGGATTATATTAACAACTCTTCATTTACACATATTAGATCACAAACAGTTTAAAATATATATATAATCTATATAATAAAACCTGATACAGTCTTTTATTTTTAAAGGATTATTGCTACAAAAATCATTCTTTACCTGCTGTTTTTATCACAGGACAAGTAACAGAAAGGCACATCTATTCTCTCACTCCTATTTTTGGGATTGTTTGAAACAGAGGCCTGATAATTACAGGGAGCATCAGTACTATTTGGAGAATGATGGGCATTTTTAATCAGCAAGAGTTCCTGCCTGGTGAAATCAGATAAACCATCTTCCTCATCGTTGAAGTGGTTGTGGGTCTGCCAGCTGTAGTTTTTTTTTTCATCGTCATAAGAGCGCAAGTTGAGTCTCAGCCTTCATGATGTCTCTCCTCCTCCCCGACCTACTGGTGCTGCTTCTGAACCCATTTGTTGTGACAAAACTGCTGCTGGAAGATTTTTGCTGGTATAGGTGTATTGTCCTCTTTCTGGTTTGGGTCAACAATATTTGGAATTCACATTCAAGTGGCACTGGAGGGTGTGCTATCTTTGAGACACCCATCCTTGTTCAGCTCATGTTTTCTTTCCTTCTGGCTCCATCATCATCTCCATCATTTTATACATTTGTTTCTTTCTCTGTGAGGTATTCAGTGTAACTGGTCTAATACTCTTGGGTCTGCCACTGCTTTTAATTACAGTACTGATCTTATGCATAATCAGTTGTAGAGCTCCACCCCATGATCAGTGATGCTGCTTACAGAAGCAGAAAGCAGTTTTACAGTGTTAGCTTTTGTCACATTGACAGGGATCCTATATGTGACATTTACCAGCATGTGGTCCATCATGAAGTTTTTTTTTCCCCATTTGTTCCTGGGATGTCTTCATAATAGAAGCTTGTCTGATGAGTTTGAATGTAATTATAGACCCTCTGCTGTGAGTATTTATCTGCAGAAAACACACAGAACTCAAAAAGTCTGAGATGAACATCTAGTGTCAACTAAGGACAATCTTGAATCTTCTACAGATTGTCAATTAATTGTCTGAGAGGTCAGAAAGAGCAATACAATCTCTCCACAATAAATTCATGAGGCTTGTTTGACAAATACAACATATGAACAGATATAAACTTCTTTTTAAACCCCTTTTCTCAAAGTACCTAACCAAAATACAAAAAAGACAGCCTTTTCACTGATTACCATCTACAGTCCTCCAGGACCCAGACAAACAGTTTCTAAAGGAGTTCAGCGATTTTCATGCAGAGAAAGAACAAGTCTCAATTATATTAGCCTTCACATCCACCCTTAATACTATGGGTTTGATCCAGAATGTAATGGGGCCCACTCATTGTCAATCATACTTTAGACTTTACGCTAGGTATCCAAGTTGACAATATTGCCATTATTCCACAGTCAACAGTCTCATCACATAAGATCTACAATAGCTCAAATCAATATACACATCACTTTGTGATCCCGTTAGCCGTACAATAAAGTCCTTCACAGCCTAGTTTTATTGAAAATCTTCTAGATTTAGCAACACTTATTAGTTTACTTATAACTTTGTTGACTTATCTGGTCCAGAAGAGCTGGATAATCTAACTGAAAGTTTAGAGAACACGTTTTGTTCCATGTTAGATATAGTAGCACTGTTAACACGTGAAAGAATTAGACCAAAAAAAGCTTGTTCCATGGTACACTAACTAAACACGTGCTATAAGCCAAAAGATGCGGAAACTAGAACATAAATGGCAGCTGACAAAATTAGAATCATTTCACTCTGCCTGGACTGAGAGTTACTTATAATATATGAGGACACTTACATTCGCACGCTCAGCCTACCTATTCACATTAATAGAGTCCAAAAATAATAATACTAGATTTCTATTCAACACAATATCTACTCACGAAGAATTCTATTCAATTAAATTCAATTTATTCTAGTATAGCGCCTTTCACAACAGAGTTGCCCCAAGGCACTTTACATAGATGGTAAACAGGTTATAGTACTAGAAGTTAAAGCCAGACGACTACAGAGGAAAGGAACCAAAAACTCCACTGAGTGGAGTAAAAAACCCTCTGAGGGTTGGGTTTAACCCCAGGATCAGTACAGAGTCCTAAGCTGCTTCCCAGGCTCAACAAGTCACACCAGGTACCGGTGAGCCACCAGGATCCCTTGGCGCATCGGATGCACAGCACAAACCAGTTGGTAGTTCGGTGTTGGATTCAGGTGATGACCACAGCGGGCCCCCCCCCGGACATGTGGGGAAAGAAATGGAATGGGGAGGGTCAGTAATGAACAGGATCCAGTAGTGACAGACACAGAAAGGAAGCAATACAGTGCAATGACATGTACAGCAGCACCAGCGACATTAGTAGTGGTGCACTATGGTGATCGGTGCGGGCAAGCTAAACTAAAAAAGTAAGTCTTCAGCCGTGATTTAAAGACTGAGACTGATTCGGCATCCTGTACGTAAGCAGGCAAGCTATTCCACAATCTAGGGGCCCTGTAACTGAAAGCTCGTGCTCCTATACATTTATTTATGCAAGGGACAATTAGGAGATCTTTATTCTGGGATCTAAGTGGGCAATTAGGTGTAAAGGTATTAAGCAGTTCGGTTAGATATATTGGGGCAAGACCTTTAAGTGCCTTGTAGGTTAAGAGGAGGACCTTGAAGTCAGCCCTGCACCTAACAGGAAGCCAGTGAAGCGAGGAGAGTATGGGAGTTATGTGGTCGTACTTCCTGCTCCTGCTAACAATCCTAGCGGCTGTGTTCTGAATGCGCTGTGGGGTGCTTATTGTGCCCTGAGTGCTTCCAGAAAGTAGGGCGTTACAGTAATCTAATCTATCTATACAAATACATGTACTACTTTCGCCGTGTCTTCCATTGACAGAAAACGCTGTAGTTTGGCAATATTCTGAAGTTGCAAGAAGCATGTCTTCGCAATTGCATTAACATGGGGATTAAATTAAAGATTTGAATCAAAAATAACACCAAGGTTACGTGCCAGAGTACTAACTTCAGCCCTGCATCCCTGATATGAAGATCTATAATTATTTGGTGAGCGAGGGTCCAAGTTAGGTTTTTTGAGCTGTGGTCTAACCGTTTTAAATTGATTAGGGACTACACCTGAGGTCAAGGATGCATTCATGATATCAAGTATAGGTGTTAATAGTACTCCTAAGGATTCCTTCAGGAGCTTGGTTGGAATGGGATCTAACCGACAGGTTTTGGACTTTGCCTTGGTTATAACTGAAATTAGCTTAGTAAGAAACCTATCGTTAGTAATACTACACGCTGGCCTTCTATCAGTTTTGTCTGTTCGCTGAGCTAGTGTCTGAAATGAATAGTGGGGGTTATGCATGTTGTTTTCAATAAGTTTCGAATAATACTCAGTGTGAGCACTATATAAAGCTTTGTTATATTGTTTTAATTTAGCGAATCATAGAACCTGAGAGGCTTGGAGACCTGTTGTCTTCCATCTGCGCTCTAGCTTATGGCACTCCCGATTAGCAGCCCGTGTGTGATCATTGAACCAGGGAGAGTGCCTGATAGTTCTAACCTTCTTTGTCTTAATTGGGGCTACCTGATCAAGGATCTGCCCAACTACTGTATTGTACATGTCGGTGATGTCATTAACAGTTTTGTTACAGGTGAAGTCTATCTCCGTTACGGCCCCCATAAAGTGAATACATTTAGCCCTATTTAAGTGTCGTGTTGTACTAGTCCTTTCATTGAGGTACGGAGCAGACATAGTAATCTCAAACGTGATTAAAGAATGGTCGGAACAAAATTTATTTAAAGAATGGACCAGTACGGTATCAATGTCAAGTCCATACGAGATAATTAGGTCTAGCGTGTGTCCTTGCACATGAGTAGGTCCTGATACATGCTGAGTGCAACCGACAGTCGAGGAGCGATAGGAAGCTTTTGGTACCTGCATCCGTCTCTGTATCAATATGTATGTTAAAGTCACCTAACATCACAAATTTAGTAAACCTAACAACCAAACAGAGAGCAGATTGCCAAATTCATTAATAAAGGCAGCATATGGTCCTGGAGGTCTATAAATTAATAGAATATGGACATCTAAATCAGACCTAATGCTTAGCAGCATCACTTCAAATGTATGAAAGTTATCAGTGGTTTTTGATTCAACCTTAAATGATTCATCAAAAATTGCAGCCAGGCCACCACCACGTCCTACTGAGCGTGATTTATGCAGGTACGAGAACCCATCAGGGGAGGCTTCCACTAAGGGGATGGTGTCAGTGGGTCTAAGCCAAGTTTCGGTCAGTAGGCAGATATCTGACTTTGTGTCAAGTGCCATCTCATTAACAAGCACTGCCTTGTTTCCTAAGGAGCGAACATTTGGTAGAAAACATTTGATTTTAGTCAAACGCTATGTTTTATTTGTTTTTATGATTGGTACTGTGAGCAAATTACCGGCGCAGGAGCCCCTAGATTGGCATCTATACTGCTTTCTTATCGTACTAAGAATAGATATTCTCTGGTAATGATGAGGAGTCTGGTTCTAAGCTAATGTGTGACATAGGGGATGCCGTGTTATAAGGAACCTGGGTTGCTGCCAAGAGTGTACTGAAAGTGGGATAACAGCCAGCGTGTGATTTAAGATCACAGGACTGCGACCTGGGTGGTGCTCTAGAGAGTCACAGTGGCAATTTTGCTGCCATATTTTGGGAAAGCATATATGATCCTCTCCAGTTAGGATGAAGACTGTCCCTTTTATAAAGGCCAGGCCATTCCCAAAAGAGGTCCCAATTATTTACAAAGGCTATGCTTTTAGATACACACCAAGTCTCTAGCCAGCGGTTGAAAGAGAGCAGCCTACTGTAGGTTACATCTCCTCTAAAGAGAACTGGCAAGGGACCAAACACAATTAAGTTCTGACATTTAGTTTCAGCTTTTGAACACAAAGAAATGAAGAAATGAAGAACCATGCAGGAGCTGAAAGTCAGATACCTGAAATATACAATAGCAATAATTTTATGGATTTCTTTAACAATAAGATTTAAATAATTCGGCGAAAAATCCAAAACCAATCCCAGACGTCTGCTGCCCGAAAAAGTAGATACAGATCGACCAATTTCTATAAAATTAGCCCAATATTATCTAGATTTGACTTTCTTCCTGTAAAATTTCGCCTCTACTAACATTTTTTCTGCCAACTTACAAAGCCCTAAATGGCCTCATGCTTGAGTATCTCTCAGAACTTCTCTAGTTGTAGCCTTCTAACAGTTTTGAAAATTTTGAAACCAACAACAGGTGGAAGAGCTTTTTCATTCAAAGCCCCCCCATCTCTGGAACAATCTTCAAGCTGCTGTCTGGGATTCAGACACAATCTCAGTATTTAGTAAGTATAAGTATATATATATATATGAGACTCAGTATAAGTCCAGGCTAAAGACTTGTTAAGTCAGGCTTTTAGTAATTAATTCTCCTGTTAATTAAGAGGTGCAGATCCAGGGGTTCAAGGATAGAGAGAATTACAGTAAACTGGGAAGCTGGTGCTGCTGGCCCACCCATCTCACGCTCACAAACTCATGCTCAAAAAACTCAAGGACAAAACATGGCCCAGACAGGCCGGTGGATTTCATTATCTATTGTTTGTCCAGAGATCCAAAACAAAACCAAAACTAAAACTCAGGGACAAACCCAGCTCAGACAGATAAATTCAGGTTTGTTGAGGGTGGTGTGGGGAAACAGTGTCACAGGGTGCTCTCATGTTTGTAAAACCCCTGGATTTGTCTTTTTTTTACTCAGGACCAGTCCATATGTAGTCAGTCTGTAAAAGCGACTTTGCCGGAGTCACATTACTGCGTTCTTTAAACTCATGGTCTGTACAATGAGTTCAAAACAGATATAATTCCTTTCTCTCTGTTTGAGATGGGCTATGATGAGTTTAGGTATTTCCGGAAAGCAAGTCCATCAATCTCCGTGAGGGTTTCCTGAACTTCATACCAGTCAGCAAAACCACTGTCATCATATTTCTCTCCCAACCTGAACTTCAGTCCAGCTACATCAGACTGACTCTTCTGCAGGAGCTGCTGTCACAAAGATTATAGCTTACCCCACTCAAACAGAGCTACCACCATTAGCTCATGAACCTCTAATTACAGTCACTAATGGACTGCTTTACTGTAACTCATGCTTACTGGAAATCATCACTTTGCAGGGTTTTTCTCATTCTTTCTTTCCTTTTCATTTCTGGTGTCTACCAAAGAAGGATGGGTTCCCCTTTTGGGAGTTTTTCCCTGCCTCTGTTGCCCTTGGTTTACCCAAATGGGGTTCAGACCCGGTTTCTGTAAAGCTACTTTTGTGACAACAACAGTTGTAAAAAGCGCTTTATAAATATATTTGACTTGACTCTACATACTGCATAACACACTGGATACGCTGGATAACACACTGGATAATATTGTACACACTGTACACTCTGGATAACAGAGTGTCTCCTGATGCTTTTTAGGCTTCAACATAAAATTGGCTTGAAGCTCTGTAGTTGCTGTTCTACATCATATATTTTGGTTCTTCTGCTTTCAATGCTACTGTTCACTTCCTGTGTGCACAGTGGTAAAACCCAGACACACTCTTTGACACATTAAACATGCTGCACATGATCTAAACAGCAAGGAAATAAGTTACATTGTCTTTTATAGTTCCCTGTTTCTAGGTATTGACTGCTCTTTTAAGTTTGGGTGAAATAGATAAAAGGTATCAGTACAGTCCAGATGTAGGATGTTGCCGAATATTTCCTAATGATTTAATTATAAGACCCAACACAATGCCATGTATTTAGACTTACCTTCTTAATGAGGTCAAAAAAGTAGAAAAGTACATGTAGAGTAAAAGCTGTGCTCATTTCCCAACTGAGGCAACATGTCTGTGTACATGGTATCTCATGTGGGATGAACTGCAAATAACAACCTGTTAAACACCAAGCAATAAAGTGGCAACCACAAGAGATTACGCTGCAACTAGCTTATCACACCATACCAACCACCTGCAACACCATAGTAAACAGTTAGAAACCGTGCTGAGCTTTGTTTGAGCAAAGTGACCGCTGTGATTGTTGTTTAAAGTCAGTGAATTGCATTCCCACTTAAACACAGGTAATTTAATAGGTAAATTAAATTTCTGTATTGTGTGATGCTTCTGAATAAATTTATCTCCTGGTTGGTTCATTCGTCTCTTCATGCACATCAACAGCACAAAAACAGTGCCTGCCTTTTATGCTCTTGGTGCTTACAGTGTAAACACACAGTAACAGTGATTTTAAATTCTTAAATTATTGTAGTTTCTACTGTTGTATTGTCCTTCCTTTAACTGTTTCTACATCACTGTTAAATTTCCATTTAAAGTTGTATAAACAATGTGATCTGTGTGCGTGTATTTAAGCTTTCATTACATGCTGTTTGTTTCACACATGATCCTGGCATAAGATAAACATCACACCTATTTCTATTTTCTGTTAAGTGATGTCTGGCGGTTAATACATGGTGGCTGTAGCTGATGTTCTGATGATTCAGTGGGCTGGCTTTCTGTTAAAAGTTACGGCACATGCTGATATCTCACTACTTTAACATACAAGAGGCCAATCCTTAGACCACAGGAAGGTTTCAGAGTGTGGGACTCCTCTGCTGACATAAGTATCATTGTTTATACATCTCTAACAAAGCTTTTACCTTTAAATGAGAATTTAGTTTATAAACAACTAATGACTCTTATGAACTTTATATCATGAGCTTATCATAAGAGAATCAATGAAGGCCACAGTATAGAATATCACCAAAAGTTTACATTTTTAGAAAATGATCTACTCATACTTACAAACAGCTCATCCCTAAAATGCAGCCTGTGCACACTGATGGATTGAATAGGTGGATATAGGTGGATTAAACTGGGTGGAAAACAATGCTTTTGTATTTTATTTGTATATTCAAAATGGTTGGTTATTTTGGTGCACAATTTGACATTTAAATTGTGCTTATATCACCAGATTTTGTTTTTTGAAAATGTATAGTGTTGCAGTCTCTGAACATGCCTGCATTGTGTATAAAATTTATTGAGCTGTACAAAAGATACACAAAACCTTAACCTAGGTAACTTAGGCACTATCTAAACATCAGGCTTTATGCTTGTCAAGTAATTTTAAGAAAGTAAACTTTATACACTCAAGACATTATAGTAGCAAAGTTTGCTTTGGATCTAAATAGTCAGAAACTGGTACTGGGCTGATACATTTTATTTCATCAAGGTACAAACAGTGTATATGTTCCTCAAGGTACAGTTTAGCACCTTAAATGTCTTTTTTTCCAGAATTGTTCACAATGATAAATTAGAACAATAAAAAAAAAACTGAAGTTTTGATGGAATGTATGGAGTCTGCCCAACTTAATATACACTTGCAGAGTCTAGTGTTGGCCACTAATTAAAAATTAAATAATTAAAGACAATAAGATGACGGAGTAATAATCTTAGTAATGTGTAAGATTTATAGAGTTATAATGTTCAGATTTTAGCCACCAAACACACACAATTTTACTCAATAATTTTAGATTTTAAAGGAACATGATCTTTATCCTCAATTATAAATCTGTGAAGATCTTTTATTCTTCCAGGATGTATAGCTCTGCTTTTTTCACACATTAAAGTACAAACAGTGTAAAATAATAACCATCAATCTCAATTTTTGTAATAATCTAGTGTTTATATTTTCATATTTTTTACAGGCTCCATTTTTTAATTTTCTCAGCTGGTTGGTTGTGTTCAGTGTGGTAGACGGTACCATCTCTGCTGTCAGTCCATCATTTAGTAAGTAATCAAACCTGATACAGTCTTAATTATTTTAAAGGATTATTGCTACAAAAATCATTCTTCACCCGTTTTTATTACAGGACGAGTAACAGCATGGCACATCTATTCTGCCGCTCTCATTTTTTTGGGGATTGTCTCTCTGGTAAAATCAGATTGTCCATCTTCCTCATCACTGAAGTGGTTGTGGGTCTGCCAGCTGTAGTTTGGGCTCTGCGTGTTTTTTATCATCATCATAAGAGTGGAAGTCCAGTCTCAGCCTTCATGATCTCTCTCCTTTTCTCCGACCTGCTGGTGCTGCTTCTGAATCCATACATTGTGATAAAACTCCTGCAGGATGACCTTAGCTGGGACTACGACATGACATGCCATCTATTGTCCTCTTTCTGGTCCGGATCAATAATCTATGGAGTTCACCTTCAGCAAGTGGTGGTGCTGGAGGGTGTGCTATCTTTGGGTGTGCAACCTTGTTCAGCTCATGTTTTCTTCTCTTCTTGCTCCATCATCATCTCCACCATTTTACACATTTGTTTCTTTCTCTGTGAGGTATTCCATGTAGCTGGTTTAATACTCATTGCTCTACCACTACTTTTAGTTATGATATCGGTATCATGGATAATCACCTGTAGATCTCCACCCAGTATCAGTGAAGCTCCATACAGAAGCATAAAGCCGAGTTTTACAGTGTTAGCTTTTGTAACATTCACAGTGATCCTGTATGTAATGTTAACCTGCACAATTTTCATTGTTGGATTTAGGAGCTATTCCTGGGATCTGTTCATAACTGGTGTTTGTCTGATGAGTCTGAATGGAATTATAGACCCTCTGCTGTGTGTGTTTATCTGCAGAAAACACTCAGAAATCAACATGTCTGAGGTGAACGTCTAGTGTCACCAAAACACAATCTTGAAGCTTCTACACAGTATTTTCACAACTTTTCTCTACACTTCTCTGTCCTTCCTGATCTGTGCTGAACAT
>JABMDN010001044.1:0-2500 GCA_017165825.1 Hepsetus odoe
CAGAAATAAACCTCAAGTTTAGATGGAGATACAAAAACAGCATTTTATTACATTTAATATATTTTTAAATTTACATTTCAGACTGAGAGATGGTTCACTGTTAAAAATGACTCACCATCAGAATGTTTTTTGTAGAAAGGTAATCCTGAAAACCAGCCTCTCATTCCTGCTGTTTATTGAATATAAAAATGAGAGAACCAGACCCCAGGTCTGTTAATGGAAGAGAAGTAAAGAGTTAAAGCTGTCTGACCTGAATCTGTCCGTGATGCTCTGAGTGCTGCTCTTGTTTTCTCCATCTGTTTCTGGGGTTGATGTCTTCTCTCCTCCATCATTCTCTCTTTCTCCTGCTGGTGTTTTTCTATAAGCTGCTCTTTAGTTTTCACCTCCTCCTGGACTCGGATCTCCAGCTCCTGCAGACAATAGTTTAGTTCTTCAAGCTCCTTCATGTGTTTCTCTTCTGAACGTTTTCTTCTCTCCTCCAGATCAATTCGCTCTTTCGCTTCCTCTGTTCTCCTCCTTTCTTCATCCTGCACTTTTCTCTTCAGCTCTTCTATCTTACTCTCAAATTCTTCTCTTTCTTTTCTAAATCTTTCCTCCCATTCTCTCCTCCCTTGCTTCTCTTTCTCCATCTTTTTCGTATCCTTCTCTTCTCTTTTTATTTGATCTTCATTTCGCTGTCTCTCATATTCTGCTCCCTGTTTCTCCATCTGGGAGATGACATCACTCTCTCTCTCTGTCATCCTTTTCTCATCATCTTTTCTTCGTTTTTCATAATCTTCAGCTTCTCTGGCCCTATCTATTCTATACTGTTCCTCCTTTTCTTCCATTTCTCTTCTGAGTCGTTCTTCTCTCTCAATAAACTCCTCTCTTTTCATTTTCTCATTCTGAATCTCCTCCTGAAGTGTTTCCTTAATTTTCTCCATCTCTTCTTCATGTCTATCTTTCAGTTCAACTTTTTCTCTCTCTTTCTCCTCCACTTTCATTCTCAGGATTCTCTCCTGTTCTTTGTGTTCTTGTTTCTCCTTTTTTCTCTCCTCCTGCTGATACATCTCACTGGTGTAGAAGCTCCCTCTGTTCTCTGTCACCATGGAGTCGATCTTCTCCAGTAAATCAGTGACCTGGGTTTGGTCTCTGGTCTCCTGGTTGTTAAAGATGTGAAATCTGTGTCCACACTGTTCAATGAGTCTCCTAACATCAGATCCAGGATCTCCAAGATCTTCAATGTTTTCACCCAAACCTCCAGTAAACAGCACCATGGTGTACATTACAGCCCGTTCACCAAAAACATCCTGGATTATTTTCACTGCTCCTTTATCTTCTTCTGAAAGTCTCTGTCCCCCTTTCATCACCAGCAGGAAGACATGTGGACCTGGAGCTGCCATGGAGATGCATTTAGCTCTTTCCTTCTGCAGCCCCACATCAGCTGGAGCAACAAACAGTCCTGGAGAGTCAATCACAGTAATCTGCCTTCCACTGACTTCAGAAGTAACAGACTTGAGGGAGAGATCTCCTCCGAATGTATCTTCTCTTCCTAAGATGGTGTTTCCTGCAGCACTCCTCCCTGCTCCAGTTCTCCCCAGCAGCACAATCCTGAGAGAACGTCCACTCGCCCCTAAATGTGAAACAGCACAAGGAGAAATGACCAGTGACACAAAGAGACAAAAGAAGTGACACAAAGAGACAAAACCAGTCACACTGAGTCATGACCAGTGACAAAGAGACAAAACCAGTGATATTCAGGTGACAATTTGTGTTGCAGTAAAAATGTAGATGAACTGTGGAAATGTGGAACTGTTACCTTCTAAATGAGCTCGGATTTTTCTCCCTAGACTCTGAAGGGTTTTCTTCATCCCTGTTACCTGACCGTTGTATCTTCTATGCCAAGCTTCAGCCTGTGATTCCAGACACACGTGTGATGTGTAAAGATCTCCATGATTCTCCATCAACAGCTGCTGAACCCTCTCTATTAGCCCAGAAGCATCTTGAACATGGCTGAAGAAATAAAGGCCTCCTCTGCAGGTTTCAGAAAGAGTTCTTGTTGCTTCATCTAACTCCAGTTCTTCCTGCTGAGACTCTGTACTGATGAGCACTATGCTGTGCTTATTGACTCGAGAGCTAAAGATCATCTGAACCTTCTCAATTTCTTCTTTGTCCTCATCAGTGTAGCGTCTCTCAGGAAGGACGAGGAGAAAAGCATGAACTCCAGGATCACAGAGAGAGACACAGTGGAGAGTCTCCCTCATCACTTCCTCCTCTGAGAGCTTAGTGTTGTAGAGAGCTGGTATCTCCACCAGGGTGACCTGACGTCCACACACTTCTCCCTCCCTCCTCACACACACTGAGTTGGACTCTGGACTGAGATCTGTCCCACCCAGTATGAGTTCTGATATGGAGGTCTTTGATGCTCCATCTCTGCCACACAGAACCAAGTTCATCTTCAGAGTCTGAGAGTCCATCAGTGACACTGAAACAGAGACAAACTGTGTGAACTGGAGAGTAA
>JABMDN010001044.1:5000-13686 GCA_017165825.1 Hepsetus odoe
CCACAAATCTGGATGGATTTATTATTATTATTATTATTATTATTATCTATTTATTTATTTTTTAACTACATTCTGAGAAACTGACATCATACCTATAAAAGTCTCTCAGACATGAAGCTTCCTTGTTTATTCATCTGCTCGTATCTGAACATATGAATATTGTTAATACCTGAAATAAAAACAGAAAACATGGAGAGAGAGATGAAAGAGTTTTAAGTGAACATTTTAACTTTATGTTTATTCTTAAGGGTTATTTTTATACCAATAAATCACATCTGATTTTTCCTGTATTTCACTTAAAAGTCTTTTAGTCTGAGGTACCCTTGAGCAAGGTATCATCCCCGTCACTGCTCCCAGGGTGCTTTCAACAGCTGCCCACTGCTGCACATGTGTGTGGGTGAAACAGAGGATTAATTCCTTTCACTTTCTCCCTTTCACTTTTTAATCTGTGATGAGTTTGTTTGGGAGCGGACAGTAATTTGTGCAGGAAAGTGAAAGTGAAAGTGGCAACCCTTGTCATTGCGAGTTCACAGCAGAGCACACAGTGAACCACAACAAAATTGGACCTCTGCATTTAACCCATGCAAACACCGTGCAGCCAACGCGCCCGGGGAGCAGTGACGGGGACAGTACCTTGCTCAAGGGTACCTCAAGGCAACCTACTAGTGAGGGAATCGAACCCACAATCTTCCAATGCAGGAGCAACTCCCTAAACACTAGACCACCGCTGCCCCAAAAATCAGATTAATGTTAAAATATCTTGTTTCGAAAAAGGAAAGATGCTTTGAAAGATAACGTGTCTTTGGAGCAGCACTGCGACTGAAGAAACTGGATGGAACATCTACTGAACCGTTCCAGTCTGAACCGGTCTGTTCAGATTCAGAAAGAATCACACTTTAAAAAAGACCCTCAACAAAGCTGTGAGCTTTAGGCTGTTTAGTCATGTGATCAGCTCCAGCCAATCAGAACGTTTATTTACTGAACTGGATTTTACAGCCTAAAATTAAGACCAGCTTATTGAGGGTCAGAATCACAGAGTGACCAGCACCGGACACACTGGACACACTGGACACACTGGACACTCACTATATTATATTAATGTTTGGCCGAAGCTGCTGATTATACTTACATTCACAGCTTTGAGCAGACGATCCAGAGCTACTTCCTGTTCCCAATTACTGGGACAGTCCCTCTGGAGCCACTTCAGGGTCTTGTTCAGGAACAAAACCAGCCCGACCCTGATTACTGATCTGGAGCAGAAATCACTCTCTGGCTCTGTCTGGATCACATCCTGATCTCCATCTAGTGTTTGATGGAGTGTCTCCAACTCAGAGATTTCTCAGATCATTCAGACACAGTGCAGCAAATTACAGCCCATGGATCACCAACCAGAACAACCAGACCAGTTCCAGTGGAAGATTCCCAACAAACAGCAGTTTCTTCATGACGTTTCCTGAAATATGGTGTTTCATTTATAGTGGCCATTTTCATTCATTTAGGTGAGAAATAGAATTGAGTAACGACTAAATCTGATTGGTGGATATTAAGTGAAAGTGACAACCCTCGTCATTGCGAGGTCACGGCACAGCACACATGAACCACAACGAAATTGGACTTCTGCATTTTACCCATGCACACTCAAACCCGTGCAGCAGTGGGCAGCTATTGAAAGCGCCCGGGGAGCAGTGATGGGGACGGTACCTTGCTCAAGGGTACCTCAGGGCAACCTATTGGGAAGGGGTTTGAACCCCTGATCCTCCGATCATGCGGCTAATGCCCTAACCGCTAGGCCACCGCTGCCCCTTTTAATTAATAATGTGTTTCATTAAAAAGCTTCGTCATGTCTGCGTTTTTGGTGATTTTTATCTTTTATGTCGGTGCCGTTAATCCAGACCTTTGATGTGTGGTGTTGTTTGTAAAGATTGTGAAGATCATTCAGAGGTGAAGTCTGTACCTCTGAACCCCATGTTGGGTTTTATCTAGAACCGTCTATATTGAGGTTTGTGAACAAGTAAAGGAGTGGACCGGTTCCAACAAAGAGTCCGTCTCCTGCTGCCTGAGGTTGGATTAGTGGTCCCGAGTCTTTCCCCAGCAGGTGAAGCTGGACCAGCTCCAGGTAAAGTCCTGAGAGTAAATAAAGTGTTTGATATAAAATAAAAAATCAACATTTTCCAGATCACAGACTAGACATAAATCCTGACTCAGCACCGACATCTTTATTCTGCAGTTTGTTTTTCAGCTTAAACAGAGAAGATTGCTGGTGTTGAACAAAATCTAAATGTCCAATCCAAGCTGTCCTCAATAACTGGTCCAGAGGTGTCCTGGTCCTGGTCTTCTATCAAGGACCAGTTTAATCTGGAAAGAGGAAAAAATAAATGACTTTCTGTGCATTTAGGGTTTAACATATTCGATTTTCTGGAACATTAACATGAAAATGATCAAATAAAGTGAAAGAGTGACGTCTCAGCGCTCACAGTGAGAAAGTTCAGTGTTCTGGGTTCTTGTGTCTGAATACTTCACTGTTAGTTTCTTATTTATTAGAAAAACCAAACCACGCCGAGCTCCACGCCGAGCTCCACGCTGATCTTCACGCTGATCTTCACGCTGATCTCCAGACACCTCCTCCTAATGCAGTTATTTTATTAACAGCAGGGGGCACTAAAGAAAAAAAAGAAACAGACACGAACCTTCAACTAGTTTTAAGAAATGTGTAATAAGTTAGTTTTCATTTTCACTTTCATTTATACTTCCAGAATTCTGTTTCATTTCAGTGAGATCCTCCCTTTAAATGTTTATGAACATAAAGTCTTTAATGATTTTGGTACCAGCTCTCATAAATCATTACAAAATAAATTCTTATAAAGAAGTCCATCCGTCTCATAAATACACTCGTCATAAATATAATCATTTCTATAAAATCTCTATAATTTAATAAAAACTCTCCTTTCTGAGGAAGTTCATGTTCATGATTTAAATTCTGAAGGTTGTTTAGAAACTGATAAACTTGCAGCAGCCGAAGAAGGAGTGAAATCAGCATCTCGGTAAAAAGATGAAACATTTATTCAGACAAAATCAAAATCACAGATGGACCAATCACAGATCAGCCTGTAGATTTACGGTGTCTGTGAGCTACGCTGTTATTTAATAAGAGATGATGATTATCTGAAGACAAATTCAGGAGAAATAAACTGAAGTCTGTGATTTACAGCTGAGCACCGTGAACAATGAAGCCCTCCTTTAGACTTCAGATTCAGAATCCCAGTCCTGTGAAACACAGAGCGGATCAGAGGGATATTATCACTTCGTTCACTTCATTCACTTCATTTGTGTGAAGCTGCACAGTCACTTCAGATTGAATGATGTATGAATTCAGCACAGTTAACATGATGTCTCTTTCTTTTACTCTTCATCTCATTTCTGAAGGTGACTTTGATTCATTTTTTGTGAACTTGAAAGTGAAAGTGACAACCCTTGTCATTGTGAGGTCACAGTACAACACACAGTTGTAACGGTGGCGGGCAGTGTGAAGGACGCCAACGCAGAGCCAGTGGTTCCGAAACGTAATTTTATTAGCCAAAGTGACCACACAAACCAAAAGTGCCACCACTAACTGTGAGGCGTAGCCTCGATAATGAACCGCGCTCTGTCCTGACACACCGGGGCTTAAATAGCAGCCCCTATGAAGCACACCTGTGTCTAAACAAGCCCAGGTGTGCTCAGTCAGGACAGAGCGCCATCTGTCGTGCCCGATCGGAACCACGGGTACGACAGACTGTGACAACAGTGAACCACAATGAAATTGGACCTCTGCATTTAACCCATTAAAAGTAAAAGACAGCTTGGATAATAAATTAATTAATTTTCCAAAAATAAGAGCTTTTCATTTCCATTTTCATTCCAGCTAAACCCAAAAGATTTCAGAATGGAGGGGATTTCCTGCTTTTTAAAGCTAGTTTCAAAACTTTTAAGTGTGATTATATAAGATACTTCTTTACAACATCTTCAGATTTGGGACAGTTTGTAGAATTCCTGTATGTGTCCTGCTGTAGCTGCTGTTTTCTTCTGCATTTAATTCATTTCTGAAGGTGACATTTTATCAACTTTGTAATTTTCTTGAGCTTCCCAATTTCTAAAAGTAAAAATGAAACCCCTCGTAGATGTAATTTTCTAAACTGTTAATAGCTTCCTCTCTGGAGTAGATTCTCCATCTTTCAGGAATTTCACCCCGTCCTTGGAGTTTTTTACCATAAAGTTCTTCCAGGTTTTTCTGGAAGTTACACACAAACCACTTCCAGTACGGCAGCTCAGATGAGTCAGGAGTGATGCTCCACTGGGCGTACTCTCCTCCAGCTGATCTGTAGTCTTTGTACGGTATTGTCTCATCTGAGTCTTCAGAGGGAAAAAACTTCTTATCACTCTGCACTGATGTTGTACAGAAATCAGAAGTGAGATCCTCTGTTCCTCTGTAACGCCACCCATTGATTCCATCTGCTCGATGGAAAGGGACACTGTGATCTCCTCCGTGGTCTTTCAGGGTGTTGGTGCAGATGGCTTTACAGAAAGGACACTGAACCCAGCAGCACTGACAGAAGTGATCAACCAGAATCTCACCAGGACTCTTCTGGAACTTCTCCATTTGTATTCCTGCCTCAAGCAGCTTTGACGTCATGTTCTTCAGGCTGTTGTTTAGAGTTTCCTGAAGAAAATCAAAGTCTGTGATCTCCTCAGTGAAATCATCAGCACATGATCTTCCAGTAAAGTTTAACTCGTCTGTTAGATTATTGGAGAAGTGTTGTAGCCATGCTTTGGTGTTTCCTCGACTCTTCTTCACTTCTTCTGTTGCTTCACGCAGTGTTTTTGTTATGTTCACACTTTTCATCTTCAGAACGTCCTTGAAAATAGTTTGGACAGTTGTGTTTTCACTGATATACTCGGCAGCCTGTGAAGAAATAAACTCCTTGAAGAATTCTTTGGGATGGTGAATGTATTCCATATACTTCTCAAAATTCTGCTCCTCTGCAAGTGATTTCAGGATGTGCTTCTCCAAGTTTGATCTGTTACTGCTAAATACAGGACTTGAAGATCTTATATGAGATGCCACATCAATAGCAGTTTGATTGTAAACTGCCTGCAGGAGTGATGGTTCAAGTTTACCACAGATAAGTTCTCCAAATATTGTTGTGGTTGTGGCACCTTTCCAGAAGCTCCTAAAGACATTGTAATAAAACAGTTTCTGATCTTCCAGATAAAGATCTGGATCATGTGTTCTAGTGAATTTGTTATGATCTTCAACAAATCTGGACTCTGCAAGTTCACATGCAAAGAGACACAAATCAACTGTGAACTCTTTCTTCAGCACGTATCTCCTCTTTACAGTTTGATACTTATTTACTTTCTTTTTGACACAATCTATTATTTCTTGAACCTGGGCACTGCTGTAGCCAAATGAGGAGATTTGTTTTTTCTTCATTATTTCTGAAGCTTTCTCAACAGTTTCATTGATGAAATCTGTTAATGAGCTGATTTCTTCAGGATGTAAATCATCAGATATCTTCAGTGTGTTCTTCACAAGGTCAGAACATTTGCCATAAGCAGTTTGAAGGAGATTCCTCTGTGTCTGTTCATCCACAGGATTTTCTTTCTTCTTAAAAGTGATGTAATCAGTGTAACTCTCCGGGTCACGTAGTCTTCTATAGGTTTTCTGGTCCAACTGCTCCTGCACAAAGGTTCTCTCATAGCTTTCAGCCAGGATCTTTACAACGTCCTCCCACAAATCAAGGTCTTTTATTTCTGGTGTGTTCTGTGTCAGTTCAGAGACCCATTTTCTCCACAGACTGTCAAATTCAGTCTGGAGTGTTTCTTCATCTTTTTCTTCTTGTTGTAGCTTTAAAGCAAGTTCTTTGCTCAGACTGAAGAGCTTGTGTTCATATTCTGCCTTCCTTTTCTCCAGTTTTTCTTTAGTTTCCTTCTTTTGAACATATTCATCCACCTTCTGTTGAGCTTCTCTGACAAGTTCATCATAAAGTTCAGTGATTTTGGTGGTGAATCTGTTTTGCCATTGAATCAGAATCTCCTTCTCGTTTTCCTCTTCAAAGTACTTCTTCACAGACTTTGTCACTTCCTCTTTTGTCGTCTTCATATTCAGCACAATGTCTTTTTCACCCACTTGAAGATCTCCATTTGCTAATCTGTTATGTAGCTTCTCTTCAGTCTTCAGCATAGCACTTCTCAGGTTCCAGGTCCATTTACTGTACTCAGTTTCCAGTTTCCTGTACACTGAAATCTCCAGAGTGTTTCTGAAGCTGAACACAAAGTTTAATGTAAATTGTAAACTGTAAATTTAATGTAAACTTTTGAAACTGGAGAAGGTCATTGGGTGAGATGGAGACACTTTTTTGAGAACTGCAGCCTTTGACTCTTCAACACATTCTCTGTAGGAGGGGTTTGGTGGAGCCATGGGTGGATTACCCTCCCACAGGTGTGCAAAGTACTTCACATCCTTCTGCACATCAAATGTAATGACATCACTGAAACACTCTGCATCACAATCTTCCTCTTCAGCAGCTAATGTGGTCATTTTATCCAGTTTCTCCTGCAATTGCAGGCAATCCTGCCTCTTTCTCTCCATGGTTTTCTCTTTAGCTGTGAGATCTCCAATGTTCTGATGGACAAACATACAGCTTGGTCTCAGTCTGACCTTCTTCATCCTCATGAAGGCCTGAACAATAATCTGAAGGATGTCCTGCATCTCTGCAGGGTTCTCTCCAAAGATGTTGATCAAGGTCAAATTTCCAAGACCTACAACAAAAGTTGCCAGTTCATTGTCATGATGTCTTCTTGATATTCCACTCAGCTCCAGAGCTTGGAGACCTTCAGTGTCGACAACCAGTATGTGGTCAAACTTCAGTTCTTCCTTCATCTCCTCAGACACTTTGACCAGCTGCATGAAAGCTCCTCTGGTGCACCTTCCAGCACTGACTGCAAACTGGAGTCCGAACATGGCGTTGAGCATTGTGGACTTCCCAGAGCTCTGAATCCCCAGAACTGACAGCACAAAGACTCTCTGATCTCCAAGTTGTTTGATAAGTTCATCAAGAACTGCAGAAACCCAGATCAGAGGAACATGGCCTGCATCACCATCCATCAGTTCCAGTGGATGTCCAGATACTAAAATGTCTGCTGCAAGTTTGGGGAAACAGGAAACTTCTTCTCCACATCCTTTCTGTACAGAGATAAAGGACTCGTACACTTGACCCATCTCCCGGAGGATGTGCTCTAAACCGAAGGTTGAAGCCATCAGCTTTTCTGATAAACTTTGAAGTTGTGCTTGATCTTTTATTAGTTCTGGTTTGTCGGGTTGCTTATTCAGCTGCAACACCTTCAACCATTTTTCATCATATTCATGATGGAGTCCAGAGACTGTTTCTGCAGTTAGTTTTTCAAGAAGGATTTCAACCCACTTAAGAAAATATGAGATCACATTTCCTGATGTTGAGAAAGAGGTGATCGTTTTAATGAACAGCTTCATCAGGTCTGTGAGACCTTTTTCTTTCTGCTCTTCTCGTAATCTCTTCATTTCAGATGCTATTTGTTCTTTTTGCTTCTCTATTTTGGCTCCTTGAAGTTGATTTTGTTCTTTGTTCTTTTGACACCACTCGTGCCACAGTTGTCCCTGACAAGGCAGACATGTCTCCTTAATTGTGGACACGTCCTTACCTTCCAGCAATCGCAGCATCTGGAGAGCAGCGTCTTGACCTTTTTGACAATCTGGATTATTTTCATCTGTGGTGACTCCACTGTGTGTGGCCACATCTTCAAGCATGAAACGAGAAGGAGATTCTGAAACACATTTATTGATGGTGTCTCGAAGTTCCTCAGACACAGCTGCCTGATTCCTGTCTTTCAGACCAATCTTGTAATTTTTTTTTTTCCCAGTAACACATGAGTCATCATCACAAAATAAGCAGATGAGCGGCTTTGGGTCTTCATAGAGCTTCTGCAGTATTTCTTTGTTTGTCCCAGTCGTATCTTGACCATCTAAAACGACTACATTCACCGTCGACATGTCAGTCAGAATCTCCAGCTGCTTCCTGTGAGTTGCTGCATCACCATGAAGATTACAGAAAGCAACACAATCAGTGAAACTATCAGTGCTTTTCCCAGATGGGAGATACCAGGCGATCTCCACCACACCGTCCATCAGTAGACGACCTCTGCTACTTCCTGGACAGTGTCTGTGGAAGAACGTGTTGTGCTTTTCATTGATCAGATGGTTCATCAGCTGAGACTTGGATGAAGAAATCGCCCCGAGCCTGAGGAACGCCACCATTGGAGTTTTGGCTTCAGCAGCTGACATGCTTTTATTAGTAACTTCTCCAGAAACATCAGTGCTTTTCCAGGTTTTCCTGATTTGGCGAAATGCCCACAATGGAAACTCAGTCTCTCCTGTGAAGGGACTGGGCACCAGTAGAGGCAGAGCGTACTGACACTGGGAGAGTTTAGTGACTATCAGCTGCTGTAGGAAACTATCTGAGGAGAGGATCACTGCCATCTGAACGTCCATGGGGTGAATAGATTCTTCAGATGTTCCTCTGTCAGGAGATTCTGTCTTTTTCTGGAAAAAATCTTCAAATGTGTCGTCCTCCTCTTTGATCACTGTTTCTGATTGGCTGTGATCCAGAGTCTT
>JABMDN010001045.1:0-10260 GCA_017165825.1 Hepsetus odoe
CAGATCTACAGCTGATCTTCCCCTCATCATTAATCAGGAGATCAGGATTAAATACAGTCTCCTCCAGATCTACAGCTGATCTTCCCCTCATCATTAATCAGGAGATCAGGAATAAATACAGTCTCCTCCAGATCTACAGCTGATCTTCCCTCTTTACTCTTCATCGAGCTCCAGTCTGGGTTTAGTCTCAGCAGTAAGATCTACTCATTTACTAAACCGACCCATTAAAATCTGAATGAAGAGTCTAACTCCTCGATTTCTCTCTTTGAACTGAACGCAGTGAATAAAGTTTGTGTTCTTACCGGATGAAACGGTGACTGAGGTTCCTTTACCCCAGTAGTCAAAAGCACCGTCATAGTGACGGAGCGCCGCTTTTACACCCAACAAAAACAGGTCTGATCTACCTTCATCCTCTAATACCGCCCAGAAATACTGGATTTACATTGGTGCTTAGGTTTTAGAATAAAGTTAAGGTAAGAGTAAAAGCTTAAAACCTCGTTTTTAAAAAAATTAATTTTAGCTTTATATTTAGTGGATGTACGATATTAGATAGTAGATAGATAGATATTCAGTTTAATGTATAAAGCATCTTTAAAATATCTGCATGGGCAAAATAAATTGTAATTAACACCAACACTGCTATAATTACAATTAATTATATTATATTATATTATATTATATTATGTATTCTCAGAAATTGGAGCTACTGAAAGAAATCGTTAGTAAAGATCCAGCCACAAAAATGCTGAATTTCAGCTTTAAACATACCTTTAAACAGCTTTAAATCTAGATTATGGGTCACTGAAGATCACCCAAACGCAGTCAGTTAACAGTTTAAATCTGTGATTATTAAACTTTTTAAGTAGACAGATTATATTTTCCGGATTAACAATACCGGATTATTAATGTTTAGTTCTGATCAGGTTATTTCTTACCTGAGCTGACGGTCACTGAGGTTCCTTTACCCCAGTAGTCAAAAGCGTAGTCACAGTGTGAACATACCCGACACCACCCGCACAAAATGTTCAAGCACCGTTTCTGAACACTGACTGATATTCTCTACATTTCAGTTCACAAAAAAACCTTAGTGTTCAATATTCGGGGCTTTTTCAGATAAATTTCATCCTACCTGAGCTGACGGTCACCGAGGTTCCTTTCCCCCAGTAGTCAAAGTAGTAATCACAGTGAATAAATGAACCAGTTCTCTGTGCAAAAACCTCTGTTCATCACAGGACTGGGGCAATTCCTCCCGATCACTTTTAGCGATCTTAGGGAGCTGATGTTTCACGAGTTTCAGATTTGAAAACTGAAATGTTTGATATAAAAAGCTCAAATGCAGAGAAATGAGAAACTGGATCTTCTTACCAGAGGAAACGGTGACCTGTGTTCCTTTCCCCCAGTAGTCAAAGTACCAGCACAGTGAGTGATCCAGTGGAGGAGCCAGACAAAAACCCTGCAGTGATGATCAGTGTGTGATAATCCAGAAGATCTGAAATAATCCCATATGGCCTGTTTTATCCTAAAAAGCAGGAAACTGAACAACTTTTATAATTTTCAGAATATACGTGATGTATATGTTGTAGAATCTGAGTGGCCACCTCCACATTGTTCTGCTATTACTGTATTACAGCTACTGATACTACTTTTACTATTTCTACTTCCAGTCCTGCTACCACTGCTGTCACCACTAGTGCTACTAATACATCTGCTACTACATCTACTACAACATATATTATTACATCTACTACTTATCCTGCTACTAGTGCTACTAGTGATACAGCTACTGCTGCATGTACAACTACTACTACAGAACTACTACTACTGCTACAACTACTTCTATTATTTCACTACCACTACTACTACTACTGCTACTTCTATATGCTGCTACTACTGCAACTACTGCTACTATTACTGTTGCTACAGTTCCCTTCCACAGTCCAAAGACATGCTCCTTGGGGAATTCAGGATGCTAAATTGCCCCTAACTGTGACTGGATTTGTCAGTGTTTCTGCAATAAACTGAGGACAATTGAAAGCCTTTTACCCTGTGGGTGCTGGGAAAGTCACAAGTACCCCAATCAATGTTTTTGTAACATTCTTAGACGTATGGATATTTAATCTCAAACACTGGGAGATTAAAGTAATATTTACATTTACGGCATTTTAGCAGACGCTCTTATCCAGAGCGACTAACATGTTCTAATTACAGGGACAGTCCCCCTGGAGCAACTCAGGGTTAAGGGTCTTGCTCAGGGACCCAGTGGTGGTAGTGCTAGAGGTGGGATTCGAACCTCTAGGACCTCTTGATCCAGAGGTCCGTAGGCAAGTACCTTACCACTAGACCACCACCACTGCCTAATATGACTAAATAATAAAACTAAAGAAAAGACTTTTCAAAATCTTCCAAAAAATATAATTCTACAAAAATGCAATTTTTGTAGGACACCCCCACCTTTTATTCCCTAATAAAATGGCTCAAATCACAAACATCAGGTGCACATGATTAGAACATCCTTATTCAGCATTTTGAAGGAGGTTTGCCCTTTTAAATCTCAGACATTTAGTTTGGTGTGCTCCCGATTGCTGAGTTGAGAGTGAACACAATGGTGAGATCAAAAGAATTGTCCTTCAGAAAGAAGACTGTAGCATCTTAAGTCTAGTAATGGATTTAAAAAAGATCTAAAAAGAATTTGCAATCAGCCATTCAACTATCTACAAGTGATGTTTTTCCAAAAGAACTGCCAACATGCCCAGGACTGGCCGTCCAAGCAAGTTTACCCTGAGAGCAGACCACAAGATGCTAAAAGATCTAAAACCAATAACCCTAAAATGTCATCATGGGATCTACAGAAGGCTCTTGCTACTGTTGATGTGAAAGTGCCTCTACAATCAGAAAGCGTAAATTTAACTTGCAGGGGAGGAGTGCCAGGAGGAAACCTTTACTCTCTAAGAGAAACATCAAGGCCAGACTGAAGTTTGCTAGAGAGAACGTAGACAAAAACCAGGACTTCTGGAAAAATTTTCTTTGGACAGATGAGCCTAAAATTGAATTATTTGGACAGCAGAACAGAGGACGTCTTGCATAAACCAAATACAGCATTCCAGGAAAAGAACCTCATACCAGCTGTGAGGCAAGGAGGTGGAAGTGTCATGGTTTGGAGATGCTCTGCTGCAGCAGGACCTGGCCAGCTCACCATCATAGAATCCAGCATGATGTGCTACCAGCATGAACACAACACTGCAGCCCTCCACGGATGAATGTACTGTCTGTCGTGCCATCTGTTGTTGTCTGTCTTGTCTGCACTGGTTGCCCCGTTTTGTGTATTATGTTGTGTCTTATGTTGTCTTGTGTCTTGTCTTGTGTGTAGCACCAGGGTCCTGGAGGAACGTTATTTCGTTTCACTGTGTACTGTGTATATGGCTGAAATGACAATAAATTCCTACTTGACCTTGACCTTGACTTGACTTGAATTCTACCATGTATCAGAGGGTGCTTGAGGAACATGTGAGATCATTTGTAAGAACGTAAAGGAATTGGACCTTACAACATGACAATGAACAAAAACATACCAGTAAATCCACCAAGGGCTGGCTGAAAACTATGAAATGGAGAGTCCTGGGGTGGCCGAGTCAAAGCCCAGATTTTAATCCCATTGAAATGCTGTGGGGCAACTTGAAATGGGCTGTACATTCAAGAAACCCCTAAATCATCTCCCATCTTAAATAATTCCTAATTGAGGAGTGGGGCAAACAAGACAGATCAACGTCAGAGACTGGTAGATGGATACAAAAATCAATGTTTTTTGTTGTTTACTTGCAATTAAATCACTTAAACAAGATTAGACATTGATATGTGAACATTTCTTAATAAAAAACTGAATATTTAATGGAGTGTCCTAATTTTTCACATGACTGTATATATATCAGATTTCTCTGGTGATCAAAAGCTTCCTGGTCTACAGTGGTTGTCTCTGTAAACCTTGTTCAGTTTTGCAATGCTTCCAATGCTTGATTTACAAAAGATTTTGTGGCAGACTCCCCAAAGTAGAACCGCTATGATTTGGTTCTGCAAGGAAAGATTGTGATTGATGGACCAATGTAAAAAAAGTGTGATATTGCTTATTTAATAATTGGCACTGTAGTCTTAATCCCTGTTTTCAACATCAGAAATCTAATTTATAAGAACGTAGTGGGCATGCCAATGGCAACAGAGGAAAAGGAAAACTGGAGGAAGAAACTTTGCGAGAAAATGGCTCAGAATGGAAAGAGGACATTCTCCTCTGGTCAACAGTAACCAGATATTGTTATCAAAGATATAAAAAAAGATTGTTATAAGAGATATAATAGAATAACAATGCATGCTGTGTCCCAGTCCCATTTGCAGAGAAACTGCCTACTGATAGTTTCTAACTCGTCTCATTCATCTAATTCTTAGCCACTTGTCCTGATTAAGGTTGTGGATAATAATTAGGCCAAACCCAGCTCTCACTGGGCAAAAGGCAGGGATAAAACCCTGAATAGGGTACACACACACACACACACACACACACACACACACACACACACACACACACACACACACACACACACACACACACACACTCAAACACACACACAGTTTAGTGTTTTCAGTCAACTTGACATGCATGTCAAAAAAGGAAACCCAAAAAGATCATAGGGAGTCAACACCCAACACTGAAAGAGGTCTACATGTGGTGTCTCAGGACAGCATCTGTGAGGACTCCACACCCAGAGCATCACCTCTCTTAGCTCCTTCCATCAGGCAGACACTACAAAGCCAAACAGACTGAAGAACAGTTTCTTTCTTTCTTTTCTAAATTAGTCAGATATATGCACCTCTTAACCACCAGTGTTCTCTTATCACCACACCTTATCTATCTATCTATCTATCTATCTATCTATCTATCTATCTATCTATCTATCTATCTATCTATCTATCTATCTATTTGATTGCCAGAAGTGTGGAACACTGAAAAGGCTGTTTACTTTATATCTTTAAATAAATGTACACTTCATTAAAATAGTTAATAAATGAGTGAGAGTGTTTTGTGCAGGGTATGGATGAAGTTGGCCTCAGTGATGCCACTGAAGAGACCACTGTTGGGATTTATTAAAGAAAATGCTTCAAGAGGAATCAGAGGAATTTGGTGAGGTCATCAATGTGTTGCAGGATCTGGATATTGTAGCATTAACTGTTGTGATGTTGTTTTGACTGCTGGTTGATATAAACCACAGCTGACCTCCAGAAATACATTTCAGATAGTCTGCACTACCACAGCATGACCATTTACATCCATATTTAGCATGAAAATAGATAATGCAAGGGTCTGTGTGTTATAGTCTGGGCCCTGGACCTTTTCTACGTGCTTTACCTTTTAGGCAAAATGTGTAATTTTTCACTGTGAAAATTAGTGTAGTTTGTATTTGGATGCAGCTCATATTCGATCCCAGGATATGACCTTTGTATTAAGCCATATTCTTAAATAAGTGTAACTGATATAAAGTGTCATTCATAAGGAATATTCATAGACCTTTGCAGTTTAGTTGTCAGGCATTCTTGTGAATAAATTAAATGATCTAAATGTGAAATGAAAATGTATTGTCTAATAAATGATATTATTCATAAACTGAAAGTGGGATTAATTCTGGAAGTCAGAGCTGCTGTCTGGCTGATAAACTGATGAAAACTGAAGAGGCTCTAAAGTGTCACCAGGAAACACCTGCATCACAAAGGACTCGAGCTGAATTTCCGGCCATTTGGAAAATATTGCATAAACAAACCACACTGAACTTACCAGTTTAGAGTGTCTGTGTTCATTTCAGGCGTAAAAGGATTATACTATATATGTCTGATTATTGAAAGATCCTCTCAAAGATTTTATTGGAGAGGATGGAAATTTTGAAGATTAGCTGATGCTGAATAGGACTATATTCAAGCTAGACAGTAAACTGATGAAAAGATGAAAAATTTTCTTAGCAAGATTTGCTGGAAAAACCCATTAAATAAGGTATAATGTGTTCAAGCTTAACCCTTATAACTGGATATGAAGTTAAAATGTATTTCTTAAGTCAGTAGATTGTGAGTTACCAGAAAATAACTGCTAGGACTCATACCATTGTGCCACAAATAAGTTCATTTGATTTGCTTTTGAATGTGACATGGCTGATGTTGTACATTCACAATGTTAAAATATTATGTGCTGAAATCTTCCATGACTTTCTGGATAAATGTGAAAATATTTGCATAGGAATCAATTCAATTCAATTCAATTCAATTTATTCTTATATAGCGCCTTTTACAACAGAGTTGCCCCAAGACACTTTACAATGGTGATGGATGGTGGAACAGGTTACAGTGATAGATGTTATCAAATGCTGTTATCAAATGAATCAAATGCTTTTGAACGCATTTTCTATCCAAGCTGCATCCAAACTTATGCTGAGTCTAAAATCTTCTTTATACATCCCACGTAGTGAATCTGTTATACTATCATACGTTATAATGTCTTAAATCTCTTGAGCAAACCCGCATTAAGTAATTGATAAATATTTAATTGAATGGATGAATAAAAGGTGAGGTGTCACTATGAATTTGTAAATGATGTAGAGCTGGATTTGAAAAAGGTCTTAAAGAGATGAATTAATAATGATTCATTGGATGTTATGCTAAAAAGATAGTATCTATTATTTTACAAGTGTAGCCCACAACATATTTGACTAATATCTCCCTCTAATAAAGAATAATAATAATGATAATAATGATTCATGAGTCCAGAGCACCTCAGAATCAGCAGCAGGTTTTTGTTATGACTTCAATCACTGTGACCCCCCGTATACACAGTGATATACTCCATTACAAAAACAACCTCATGGACCAAAATGAAACCAGCTGCGGCTTTAATCTTATTGTACCTTCTGTTAATATAATAGTACAGTTTTAGCAAGTTTATTTCTTGTTCTTTTCCTCATCTGATTTAAAATTTAAAATGTTACTATATAAGATTAATTTATTATTTCATTTAAAATATTTAGTTATACGCTAATTAAATTGAACATTAGTAAACTAACCTCAGCAACATCATTTGTTAACAGCTAATAAAAATACTCTAAAATACAAGGGTTCTTTCCTCTAAAATGTTCAATGGGGACCGAGAGTGGTGGGTCTGTCTGCAGTGCTACAATAGAAGTCATGAATCTGTAAAGGCTGTTTCACTGTTGTAGAAACTTCCTGCCTGGCACAAGCCTGCACAGTCCAGGACCCACAATTCACCAATACGTTCTGGGAATGCTTTTTCCAAATGCTGGGGTGTTGCTCAGATGTTAGGCATCACCCTCAGACCGATGTTTAAGTGGAGTGCACAAATCAGGATCTTGAGAACACCCTTAGGTGCTTTGCTTTTTTAATTTAGCCTCATGGGTGAACTGCCTCATCTTGGTGCAGTGTGTCCTTAATACCAAACATGCCTCTCTACTAGTGAAGTGAAAGTGACTATTTGTATTTATGCAAATGACTCACAGCATTTAACAGAAAGTTAAATCTTATTTATGTCTGTAAAGATGACAGATGAATAACTAGTTGTATTTGCAATGTTATTTATTCTTTATTAACAAATCCTCTGTATGATTCTTTATGTAAAGCTCGATAGGGTACTGGAAAGTGTCTTGTGACACGGACAGTAGTGAGTAATGATAGTACACACGTGTTCAGTGTGATATTTTTGTCACAGTGTGAATCACTGTGCTGTCCCACACAGTGATACGTGCCATGTCAAAAACATGTATCATTACACTCTCTTTACTCAGTCCATCTGATTCCTAACTTTTTTTGTGTGTCTAATAAAAGAAATAGCAGACTGCCTAAGTAATAAAATCCTTTTTCAAACAGGGCACCAGTGTTTTACTTGGAACCCTGTCAGTGATAGCAATTATATTTAATGAAAAGAATTCGGTTAAAATTGGCTGTAAATCATGGAAAGCTAACATTCAGTGATGGATGTTCATGCTTTAGTGAAATATGTAAAAAATACAAAGCCTGCTGTTCAAGTGTCTGAGCAGCTTTAAGCAGAATGTGTGACCAGACTGCAGGAACACATAAAGGAATATAATAGCAGCGTCGCGCGTTAACTATGTGAAGACAAATCCAGATCATACTTCTCCATATTCTTCATGAAGAAGAGTACATGTATTTTGTCCATCATTCAACCCAGATAAATATCTGAGAGAGGATTTTGGACAGATGGATTAGCTGATTTTCTCCACTCACAGCATCAATCAAACATCAATTGATGATTAATGATTTTAAAATATGTTTCTATATACAGTTCAATTTCACAGTCTAAAGTTTAAGATGTATAAAATACACTTTGAATTATCCCTGGCTGTAATGTTTCTTTTTAGGTTCCTCCATAAAACCTCCAGATAAACCTGCTCCATCATCTGACCGTGTCCAGAGACACCAAGATGAAGAGGATTTTGTCAGGGTTTCTATCACTGTGCTCCCGCTATAAGACACAGTGAGTCACATCATGACAAATACCTCTACACAAGCAAACATCTCAACAAGGCTGATAGTCTGAGCACCTCTAAACTCTAAATACACTCGACAGAGATTAAGCTCCCGATCTGTTTGGATCAATCGCATTTATCAGTGTTTTTTCTTGAACGCTTTTGAACAACTGAAGGTTGTGGGTGTATGATTAGAGCTGTTGAGGTTTATAAAATAAACAATCTTTTTCTTAAATACATACCAGAATAAGTTCTTCTCTTGTGGTGGGTCAGGTTGTGTCCATCAGGCATCACAGAACTTCACTCCCTCCATCCAGTCCTCTCTCGTCTGAAGCTGAAGTTCTTTCTATGAAGTGTCCCAGATCCTGATCTCTTGGGGGTTTTTGTTCATCTGTGAATCACTGTGGTCGTAGTTATCACAGTCTCACATCTCCGCACAAAAACCACCATCAGCACTGCGTTCATTCTCCAGCCTTCCTTTTTCCACTTTCAGCAGCTTCATTTAACAGAACCAGGCTGAAGATCTGACCCGATATTCCTCAGATTATATCCAGGTCTAATGTTTGAATATTGACAGTATTTTTATTCCGGGCGGCGCAGTAACGCTGTCGCCTCACAGCGAGAAGGTCCTGGGTTCGATTCCCAGGTGGGACGGTCTTCCTGTGTGGAGTGGACATGTTCTCCCAGGTCCGTGAGGGTTTCTTCTGGGTTCTCCAGTTTCTTCCTACCGTCCAAAGACATGCAGACCAGGTGGACTGGAATGCTAAATTCTCTGTAGGTGTGTGTGTGTGTGTGTGTGTGTGTGTGTGTGTGTGTGTGTGTGTGTGTGTGTGTGACCTGTCCAGGGTGTTTCTCTGTCTGTCGCCCTGTGTGAGCTGAAATAAACTCCAGCACCAGTCCATATCAGGACAAGCGGCTCAGAAAATGAGTGATCGAGAGGTGTCCTTCCTTCTTTCTGTTGGCGGAACTCATCTCGAAATGAAGGACAGTCTTCATCATGAGCCACATTTCCCCAAAAGGAACCGTGTTTCTGTGGAGGACTGTGGGGAGGACCGCGGCTCTTCAGCGTCTCTGTCTGGAGAGAAGCTGCTGTGAAGTGTGGAGCTCCACAGAGCTCCACAGTTTCTGTCTTCAGACTGATGAAGACAGAAACGCTCCCAGCGCTCACTGATCCGCTCGGTCTCTCTGGAGCTGGAGGAGGATCGGGAGCAGGGCTAGAACAGTTCAGACTCCAGTGTAAATATGAAGATGGAACAGAAAAGTGAATATTTCCACATGAATGTTCAGATGTTTCACCCCGAGCGCGTCCGGGTCTCTGAAGAGGAGCTCCGACTGTGGGAGTCGATCTTCAGGAGGAATCACAGTGCTGATCCCAGATCAGCTTCTCACACCGTTCAGAGAGGAGGCTCAGATTTGGGTTATTACACTCTTCTGTTCACTGCTGACACAATGTGCTGGAAATTATTATTATTATTATTATTATTATTATTATTAATAATAATAAAGGTGTCTTTAGTAAAGAGTACTTTGGTCTATAACTGGTTTTTAAAGACTAAACTGACTGGTTTTTAATTCCAGGTTTACTGAACTGCAGGCGGTTTCTGTTCCTCTGTTTTTGTAAGAGTGTGTATCACTGTGGCCCCCACTCCAGTCACAGTGATACACACCATTACAAAAACCTCCTTTAGAACTGCAGCAAAACACACACACACACACACACACACACACACACACA